>WSUB01000317.1:0-25096 GCA_019633425.1 Tulasnella sp. 424 | reverse complement strand
TGCCATCGGGTTCGGGGATGCGGAGAGGGGAGAGTCCGGTTGTGAAAGCACAGCAGAACTCTGCGCGCCCATATCGCTCCCTGCGATTATGTCGAGGCCATGTTTACCGAGAGGAGTACTCTTCGCGAGAACGGCTCCCTGGACGAGGGACAAGGCCACGTCTGGTCGCGAGATCCTCTGAAGGTTTTGACGCATAGTCCCATGAAGGGTAATCGTGGCTTCCGGAGGTACATGGGCTCTATTGTTGTCCACGATCCGGGGCTCGACATTCTGGAACGGTGGCGTGAAAGACAATATCGGTTGGGATATATTGGTTTCACTTTCCGATCGTGATTGTTTCACCGGAGGAGGATGGCGTTGGCCCATATGTTGTTGAAGGTTGAACTTGGAGGCAGGGGTGCGGTTATCCCCCAAATGGGCGAGGGAGTTGGGGAACTCCGCCACCTCATTTGGTAAAGACGGAGCAAACTGAAAGTGATCGAGAAGACGAAGCAATAGCAGTCAGCATAATATGTATATGGTATTTCAAGGTAGACGTACCGAACTGGTTCCTAATACCTTTGGTGGTAGCGGTGGAGGGTCCCTCTAAATGTATCGTAAGTAAAGAACAATGATCCATCTTACTAGTGATCGAACTGACCGGTGTACCGACTGGGATCCGCGATACCAAGGATAATACTCTAATCTCTGGTCTATTGGGCGGGTTCTAGGATGCAGTGGTGAGCTGGCTGTTCAGTCCAAATAGAAATGACTGGTGGCACTCACCACCATTGACTTCTTCGGCTTTGCAGAGGTTTGCGGATCGCCGCACTCTCTATTCCCTTGACGGAGCTTGAGGCCTTTGAACAGGCCCAAGCCAATCCTTGACATCGGTGTGGGTGGAAGGTTGTTGTTTTCCGTTGGGTAGGAAGTTCGGTCCCAAGAACTGAAGAATAGCATTGGTGGACAGTAACTTAGCTCAGAGCAGGGAGGTTGGGGTCGAAAGCACAGTTGCTGGCAAAGGACGACGGCGAGTGATTCAGGGTTTGGTGGTCTAAACAAGAAGGGAGGCCATGTGGGGTAAGTTCCTTTATAGTCACACGCTTGAGCCACCACATGCACCGCAAACAGTGGCCCAATGATTGCCATTAGAACAGAAATTGATGCGTGGTACATACAGTCAGAGTAATTTGAGCATAGAGAGAAATGAAGATTTTCGGCAAGCCTGGCGATTCCTGGGGGCGTCGTCACAGGGTGTTGGGACTGGGATGCAGGAGCAGAGTAATTTGGGGCTTGTGTTCTTGCGTCGTCGCTTTTCTTAGCTGTGACAGAAATCCCGCCATATGATGACAGTCATATCGGATTGGTGACGGGGCCCATGGGTGGAGCGCCCGGCTTCTTCTTTCCAGGTGAACCATCTGGACTAGGCCCAAGACGGTGTACACTTGTATTGCTCAAGCCAGCCCTGATGGCGACAAGGCGGAAGGGCTAGCCAGAGGAGATCCTGGAGCGAAAGAGCGGTCGCTTGAGCTTCGAGATTGCTGTTGCTAATAGAGCTTGCCGTCTTGTGAACCGCCTTCCAACGCGAACTGGCTGAAGGAGCGGTGTCCGTGGCCAGTGTCCGCTGCAGACTTTGTTACGACTTACGAGGTTCCCGAAGAGGCCGCTCGGACATCCATTTGGAGGGTCCGGTGACCCGGGCATGTCAGAAACTTGAAACCCGACGAGACAGCGTTCGGAGTCGAAGACGCGTCCACCGTGACCTCCTGGTATTCCATTATCGTTTTTAAGTCTTGGCGAACTCCCGGAGAGTTGGGCCCCATGCAGAATGTGCATATAGCTCCGTTGCGCGCGTCGCAGTCCACGCTCCCGACAGTATGTCGCACATCCTTCGGATTGGGTTCAAACTTCACGTCCCCCTCGACGGAAGAGGCTGAGCTTTCTCCCCAACCTTCACCCATGACCGTGGTACTGATATCTTGGCGATATCTGCACGGGTCCCGCAAGTCAAAGTAAGCTTGAGGCGCCGTCGGTCAGGCTTCGTCCAACGAGTTCGATCTCTCCGAGCTCCTGCCGCGGCGTTTGGCATTTCATGTCATGACGGCGAAGCCGCGAGTGGGACTTGTAACGACTGTCACGACACGCCGGACGGTCGGAACACGCGGCCGTTTGGACGGCGTATTGGCCGAGATTTGAGGCCCTTTGCAGTCGCAGGTTGAGTAGATTTGAGGCGGATATATGTGGGTGTGCCCAGCTTCAATGCAGATGATTAAGGATCCTCCCATTGCGGCATCCTAGATCCGCAAATAATCAGTGAGTAGACTTGTTTCCTTGAAACGCGAAGGTGGAGAGACAACCTTTACCGCCATCAAACTCTCGACTGGTAGACCAAACGCGCTGCAGCTTCACCACGGTTCGAGGTTGATGACCCATTCTCCTACTTTCCTGGGCGCTACTTTCCTAACAGCGAGCATCCCCAAACTCGTTAGGTCTCTTCAGGGTAAACGATCTTCTCTCCTCTGCGGTACACCGAATTGGCCACTGCCGAGGCAACGGTTGGATCTCGGGAGGGAAGAGCTAGCCTTTGCCTCCTTGGTTGTGGAGAAGGTTTGTTTGCCCCCGATGTAAACCAGCGGCATGATTTGCAGGAAAGCGAGATTGTTGACGGAGTGTTGCCGAAAGACAGAGAGATGTAGTCGAGATTGAGATTCAGGAACCGAACAAACATTTTTGGCGCCACCCGGCGGTACCTCAAATTTGAAATCGAATCAGCCTTGGAGTCCCCCAAATGCTGGGAAGTAAATTATTGCCGGCTTGTCGAAAGAACCGAAGACACAGGCGTCGGCACTCACCTCACCCCGTCGGTAGCAAGCGAATGCTCGCGCGTGCCTCGGCCTCGTCTTCGGTCAGCTTGCAGTAAAGAAAAACGAAGTCGCCGATGCTATATTCGGACCGAGGGCGAAACTGTCAATCCTCACCCTCCTGTTCGCTGAGTCAGCCCTGGTTTCGCCAGTTCTGTCGGGCCAGCTGATTACGCCGATCACTGCATAGAGGTATAAATAGGGGTGTTATAAAAATCGGTACACGGAAACGCATCCGTTTGATTTAGATATATATTATAATAGTCTAGGTACGCAGTCCCAAGCGAACTGTCTATTTACTACTACCAACCGTCCGAATCGGGTCTCGCGGCAAAATCCCAACATTACCGAACAAAGGGTTCGACGACGGAACACCACCGTTCCCTCCAAGTCCAGATGGGGCGGTGTTGTTGGTCATCCAGGATGGAGGAACGATGAAGGGTGGAACGAAACCAGCGAAGCCTGCGCGCTGGACGTCGCGCCCGCACCCAGCATCGTCCCAGCTTCCAAGCTCTTCCCCGGCGGATGTCTATCCTTCTTCTTCTTGGTCGCGACAGGGAACTGCGGGATGGCATTGGACAGCTTGTCGAGGACCTTCAACGTGATTCGGTTTTCGTGTAAACGGTCCGCGAGGGTTATTTTGGGGGAAACGAATAGCGATGATCAGGACAAAGACTTTTTCGGCCAAGAGATGATCGGGGCTGCGAAGCGGCTCGCGTGACATGGTTGATGACGGTCCAGTAATGGCCCGGTGGGGGTAGGACCTTGCGGATGAGGCTGAGAGGGATCCACATCCCGGAGAGGTCGAAGACGAGTTTGAGCCAGAATGAGACGGCCATGAAGAGCTGTTTGGAAAGTGAGAGGCCGGTTCCCTGTTAGTTAAAGGATTGCGGTTCTTCCGAACCCTGCAGGACAGGACCCACCTCGAGCTGGGCGTTGAACGTCTCGGGAGCTTTCCTGTGCACGTCTGAGACGAGATGTCGATTTAGAGTGACCAAAGCTTGACATGAAGCTTGGCTGGGTTATTAGGGAATACGAACAGAAGGATCACAACCGGAGTGGGGAAAATGGGTCCACGTATGGCGGCCAGGAGGAACGTCCTGCGTTGACGAGGACGTCGTTGTAATGTGGACCGACCGAACGGGACGAGCCAATTTCTTGAAAGCCAGCCAAAAAGCGCGACCGCTTCTTGCTTTCTCCTCTGCAGCGACTTTCCCAGACTGAGCATCGTCGTCCTCTGACAAATTGAACTCGTCTGAAGAGCGAGTCGGTGGCCGTGTCGTCCGTGGCGGTGCTAGTCGCCGGATCTGATGTCAGACGCTGTCAGAGGCGGACGGGGGTTAACCGGGTGCTTTTCGTACGCGTGAGGTGGACTACACAGAGGACACAGCATCAGCGGATGAGCGACGTGCAGCGAAAGGGATGTAGCATCGGCGCACGAAGGGGACGTCGGCGTCTTTTGGATTCCGCTTGCCCCATGTGCGATGTGCGCCTTTTTTGCGTGACTTCTAATAGCGAATGTGACGTCACGTACTTGTGTGGCGGTATTAACAAGGGTCACCAGTCCGCCTCCAATCCATGCCTCAACCCTCGGGCGTAATCGACGCTATGGCTGTAAAACGTATCAAACGAACCGACCTGCGAACGCGTGCTCTCCATGTTCGACTCAGCAAATGGCAGGCCCTCCGACGAGACGAAAAGGTCGTTAGCGTCCCTGTCAACAAGCGAACCGATTCCTTCTTCGATGAACGTTCAAAGGCAATCGCCAGTTCCATGTATCATTGCCCAAATTTTCCGGATGCTCCAGCGGTGACCATTACAGCGGCGTATGGAGGCGGCCCATTGCGATATCTCGATTGAGTACAAGCGTTCGGGACCAAGAAGCTCCCAACTTGGACTAGGTGCCTGGACAACAAATTAATATTTATGCTTCCCACCGTTTCGTTCTAACTTGTACCTCACATCTCCGACCCTCCAGTTCAGTTTCGATCATGCCTACATTCTATTTGAGCCAGTGGACAGAAATCCTCGCTTAAGGTCATAGGAACACTCGACTCGGCGGTTATCAACTACGTCCGAGGAGCACTCTCGGCTGTAACCTCAACCTCCGCAAGTCGGCCCCTAATCAATACCTCAACCCTCACGGGCGGAATCGGCATTAACAGTTGTCGAGTGCATCAGAGGCAACGGCCAGCGAATGATAGCTTGCGTGCTCTCTGCTCCGTGTTCGACTCGGCAAATGGCAAGTCCTCCGACCAGTCGAAAAGTCGTCAGCGTCCTTGTCAACCGGAAACCAAACCCTTATTCAATAAAAAATGAAGATTCAGGAGAACCGTTCTTTGTCCTCAAGCCCGTAGAGAAAGCTCTGGAGGAGTTCATGACGAGTAACATATTGGGTCCTACTTAGGTCGGTCGGTCTGGTTCGCAACTTTGCCTAGACCACGATCATGCACTCGTTACCTCGTCTCTGTCCCGTTACTGACACTACGACTACGTCTCCTAGGCACCTATTGGCTAAAATGTGGGCAAAGGCAATGCTCAACAGCAACTCAAGGCCGCTTGATTCCTTGGAGCCTCCTGACGCCGACCGGGGAAGACAAGAACCTTAACGCTGCATCCTCACAGTCAAAAGTTAGTCCGGTCCGGATATATTCCAGTGCGTATGGCCGATCCACCATAAATAATGGTCAATCATAAATTATATTACTTACTACTAGACGCAAGTAATAAAATACAGGCTAACACTCAGGGCAAACAGCATCGAACAGGAAGCTTTGGTCGATACTTTCGAGACCCTCGATAGCACTTTCAAGACCATGTCGGACACGGATTCTCCTGTAAATAATACAAGCCAGGATATACGAATCCCGCGCCTTGGAGTATTCGTCGTTCATGTAGTAGACATTTGCCAGCCCATGGATTACACTTGCAAGCCCGTGTTGGTCACCGACCTTACTGTACAGGACCCGTGCGTTGATGTAAAGATTCTCGGCATTGGAATATTGACCCTGCATGTAATAGATGTTGGCTAGGCGTTTTGCTACATTTCCGAGGCACAGTTGGTCTGCGCAACGAGCGTAGATGTCGCGGGCACGCAAGTACGACTCCTCTGCACGGGAGTGCTGGCGCCGTGTACTGTATACGTCTCCTAGACCTTTGAGTGCATGAGCTTTACCCATGGCATAGTCGATCTGGGCAGAAAGACGATGAAGGTGCTCATAGGTAGCCTCCGCCTCAGAATAAAGGCCCGTTTTGAAGCAGACGTTGGCTTGCCCAAGGGCTGCGTGTACAGCACTCCGCTGGTCTTTGAAATGGAGGTAGACTTTGTGAGAGTAGGTGTACATCGCCTGGGCGTCGGAATACTGCCTGCTTGCACAATACACGTCTCCCAACCCCTGCGACGCCTGAGCGACCCCGAGATAGTCACCGATCCGAATGAAGATATTCCGGGCTTCGATGTAATCCGCTTCAGCCTCGGAATACTCATCCATCATGTAGTGTGTAAGGCCTAGGCCCTTTTTTGCGGTTGCAATCCCGAATTGTGTTCCAATTCCCGCGAAGATGGTGACGGCCTCCATGTACAGTGATCGGGACCGGGTATGCATGTCCTGCATATGGCATATCTTCGCCCGCCCAATAATTACGTTTCCAATACCTTGATGGTTCGGTAAGGAAGCGTAAAGATTGTAGGCTGAGCTATATAAAGTCTCGGCCATGGCGTATTCGTTCTCGGATGCATAGACATCACCCAATCCTTTGAAGACATTGGCGAGGCCAAGGGTTTCCCCACTTTGAATGCACATGTTTTGGGCCCTAGAATACCAAGCTTTCGCCATAGGGAGGTCGGACATCATGTAGTAGACTTCAGCAAGTGCTTCCACTGCGTTTACGATGCCCATTTGATCTCCGGTCGACTGAGCAACATCCAATGCTTGATTAAAGTGGTGTAGAGCGTTATCGGTGTATCCGTTTTTGAGATTCATCCATCCTCGGGCTCGCAGAAGCGCAGCAGAGGCTGGCCTGGATACACCATGAATGGTCGGTGTCGATGGGGTAACCCTGGTCTTTAAGGAGCTATCAGAGAAATTCTGCACCACATTGGTGCATGTTGTTAGCTCACCATCCATGATATATCCACGGCGCACTTCCTGGCTGGAGGACGTTTGCTTGGATCTAGCATCCAGCAATCCCTCATCAGACTACACAGATCATGGATTTGATTGAGGTCATTGTGGTCTCCCAATTGTGGGAGTTGTCCTTCGACAACCTGTAGAACGACAGTGACTTCGTTCGCCTCGGGGAACGGGAGCTTGCCAGTAATAGCCTACACGACGTTCAGCGACAGCCTTCCCGATAACAGAACTATTGCTGCACACCTCCCAGCAGATCCAGCCGAAGGCCCATATATCACTCGCTAAACTGGGAAGTCCGCCGTTCAACAGCTCGGGAGCCGCCCATCGCAACGTCCACTTGGGACCAGTCAAGGTAATGAAGGTGCCAGACTGGCTGACTTCTGTTTGGACTGACACCTGTTCCTGATCCAATGTGCCTTGGCGATGCTCCTGGACCGTCTCAAACCCTTCTCTGAGCGCAAACACGCATCCCAGTGGACGGGCAGATCCAAAGTCGGTAATAATAGCGCGGTTCGCGCTGTTGACAAGAACATTCAACTATAGGCAAGGTATTTAGAGGCGTAATTTAGTTTATACTCATCGTAACCTACTGATTTCAAATCTCCATGGCAAATGGGGGGCTTTCTGCTGTGAAGGTACTGGATCCCCTGAGCAACACCAAAAATCTGGATCGACGAAGAGTGAGATACTTCCTCAACCCCACCAGCCGTAAGACATACTAATGATACTCGCTCGGGTATCTTCAAATCCATAGATTGAACATATTCCCGTAAGTTGCCGTTACTCTCCCAGGGGAGAATCATCCACGCCACTCCTTCTTTTGCATCTTCCACAAAACCGACAAGCTTGACAATGTTGGAATGTGACAGCTTGCTTAGTAGACTGAGTTCGTGCGCCAACGGCTGCAATTTATGGATCAAAATGTCAGTAAACGAAAGTCACTCCCGGACGACGGAATAACACTCACCGCAAGAACCCAGTCATCCACAGTGTCATAATCAAGCCGAAGTTTTTTGACAGCCACACAAAGAGGTTCAGTGGAGTTAAAGTACTCTTTGACTCTCCCGCAATCCGTGCCGAGATATGCCGGTTCTACATCAGCGCTGCGGCCTTGAAGTTTCTTGCTACTGTCCGCTCCAAATGGTGTGATCCTTATCTTCTCAATTCGGAAAATATTCAATGATCCAAGAATAGAGCTCTACATCAATCCAAGGGGCGCAAAGTTAGTATTTTGGAACTAATACTTTGTATCTACTCACCGGGCAGATTCGTTGCCGTTTAGCAGGCTTCCCGCCACAGCAAGCACAATGAGCGCATGGAGGCTGGCCTGGTTGATTTGTTAGCCCCTCGTCACAAATTTGTTTACTCATCCTAGGTATATAGAAGATAGTGGATAATAGAACACAGGGGGAGACGTGGTTGACTTCGGATGGTCGAGCTGATTGAGAGGGGGAAATTGGGATTCGGACAATTGTGGTTGAACGCTCTTTCAGTTGCACATCAAGCTTGTATTGTCTGGAAGATCAAACCACTTGTGCCAGCCAGATCGACCACTTGTGCCAGCCAGATCGTGCCGATCAGAGATTATCGAGAGTTCATCGACGCGCTTTCATGTCTCGTAGGGCAATCAGTGCATCAGATAGACCAAAGCGCTGCCCGATGCGACCAATCATGTGTGTTTTATTAGTTCGAGAAAAAGTTTCACTGGAATTAGCACTTTCAGTGCCCCACTGACCTTACGATTTCGAGTGTGCGGCCGTAACGTTCGGTATGGAATCTATGGATGAAAGGGACGTCGACAACGATCGAAGCGGCTCACATGGAAGAATTATTGCGGTCCTTCATTCAGACGAGTCTTATTTATCCACCGGCAAATCGACTAAAATTTCACCAAGCAGTTTCCAAGTGAACTACTTGCAGCTCGGTACATGAATCACTACAACCTTGGGTTGCAGCGGCCAAGCCTCACAAACTAGTAACCCCAAATACCAAGAGGGACATTTGTGGCGAAAGACACCTCCCTAGAGAGGCACCCATTGAACTTCGTGAGGGCCTGCCAAAGTGTATTGTGGAGATTCAACACGGCCCTGGTGATGTTCTACCGGCTGCCGAAGGCTAGCGAGGTGACGTCATCCTCCCAGCTCGGGCCCCTGTTCTCACGCACTTTTCGAGCTCGCCGTCTCACTCCGCCTCCTCCGCTTCGCGGCGAAACCAAACTTCAACCAGACAGACCCGAAAAAGGATGCCTCCACAGTCGGGCAACCTGGTTCGCCCTCTCAAACTAGCAGTCGTGGGCGCTGGACCTTCTGCCTTCTATGCTGCCTCACGCGTCCTCTCAAAGCTGCCTGCATCTACGCCCCAAGGCGAACAAACCAGGGTACACATGTACGACAAGTCCTGGGCACCTCACGGGTTAGTACGCTATGGCGTGGCACCGGATCACCCGGAAGTTAAGGCAAGTACGCCCGCGGCATGTATGCTCCCGCCGGCTTGCTTAGAAGTTTCCGAATGTCAGTAGAATTGCATCCACAAGTTCGACCAGACGGCTGAAGACCCCCGTTTCAACTACTTTGGAAACGTTTCCATCTCCTCGTCTTCGTCAACAAAAAGTCCCCCCAATTCATCTGCCGTGCAAATCCACCTTTCGGACTTGTTTCCTGATTACACCCACCTCCTCCTCGCAATTGGTTCCGCATCTCCTGCACCTCTTCCCCCAGGACTGCAAGCCACTCCGGCCCTCGACATTGTGCACTGGTACACGGGTCACCCAACATCCCCGGCACCGCCTCCGCTTGACAAAGTCAAGCACTTGACCTTGATCGGACACGGGAATGTTAGCTTGGACATTGCAAGGCTGTTGTTGACTCCTCCATCCGTCCTAGCCAAGCTGGACATCCCGGACGAGGTTATCGAAGTACTGAAAAGGAGTACAGTGGAGGAGATCGAAATTGTCTCAAGACGTGGGCCAGCCGAGGTGGCGTTCACCGCCAAAGAATTGCGCGAACTCTTGGCGCTCCCAAATGCCGCCCTTGAACCCATCCCGGAGGAGTTGCTTGTCACTCCACCAGGGGCATCCCGACAACAATCGCGAATACTAGATCTTCTCCGGAAAGGATCTCACCCGAAAGGCACGTCACCCCCAGACGCAAGGAAGACAAAGTGGAAGCTCGTGTTCTTTAGGAGTCCTCGGGAAACGAAGGCGAACGACGGAGCAGTAGATATCACTTACGATCTCAACACCCTGGACGAGCAGAGGAGGGCTAAGCCGACTGGTCAGAAAGAGACCAGAAGAACGGACCTGGTCGTCAGCAGCGTTGGGTCTCGAGCAGTTCCATTCGACCGCAAATCCGACACTACCACCACTGTTACCACTACGTCACAATCAGGGGAGACCACTTCCAAATCATCAACCACGGACCCATGGTTTGATCCCGCTCTTGGACGTATCCGCAACGATGAGGGTCGAGTACTTTCCCTTGAATCCGACTCCTCATCGCCAACCCTCAGGCTCGTCAAGAACGTCTACACCTCGGGTTGGGCTTCTCATGGCGCAAAAGGCGTCTTGGCGTCAACAATGTATGACGCGTATGAAGTCGCAGACCGACTGCTATCCGACCACCTGTCCTCGTCACAAAACCCAAGATCTTCAGAGGCTCTTTCCACCGCGTACGACTCCAGTTCGTCCGTCGAGCCCATGAACCCTTCTCCCTCTCTCGAAAGCGCTCCCGACGCAGTTGAGAGAGCGGTACGCGGAGAGGACGGAAAGAGGGCAATCACATGGCCCGTATGGAAGGCTATAGAGGCCGAAGAGAAGAGACTGGGTGCCACTAAAGGCAAGGAAGCCGAAAGGATGCAGTGGAAGGATGTGGAGGCCTTCTTGGAAGCGAGCAAGCAGTAGTCACTGCATTCCATTCCCTCGGCTAGTCCAACTAGATTTATAGACTATCTAGATATATTTTGATCCTCGACTTCACATCGCATCGTACGGTCCGGAGGTTGAGATTCACTCACACAGCTGAAAGACGGCCGCACTCTGCTCGGACGAGGAGACTTACAGATTTATCGGCCACATCTCACTTTCTTTCTCTCTGGCTAGAAGCTATATCAACTGGTCGCGAGATACAGGTACTTTTTTATTTGCACTCAAGTATGTACGTAAACATGAAACATTCGATTCTTCTGGTACACGTTTATCATCAACCAGGTCTTCGCTGCCCAGGTGAGAGCGTCCCTTAACCCCAGCGATGCTCCTGCTCCTTGCTCATGTCAAAGTACCTTCCACCTTGAACGCCAACATCTTCGACAGCAGCCTTGATACTCTCGACCTCTTCTTCGCTCAACTTGATGTTACCTCCAGCAAAGTTCTCCTGGACTCGATGAACTTTGCTGGATCCAGGAATGGGGACCATGTGAGGTCCGAGATTGGAAACCCAAGCCAGGGACAGCTGAGCGTTGGTAACGCCTTTCTTCTGCGCAATGACGGCAAGGGCATCGACGACCTTTTGATTGTGCGCTAGAGCCTGTATGCGGACGCGTCAGCGCCCGTGGTCAAGAAAGCTGCATAGGTAAATAACGTACCTCATCCTGGAATCGAGAGAAACGGAGCCGCATGTCACCTGCTGGGAGGTCTTCTTTTTTCAGTTGGCCAGTAAGGAAACCGCGTCCCAGAGGACTGTCAGATTTTTTTCAAACGCGAGTCAGGACAGACAAATTATGGAGAATGCCTTTTCGACTTACGAATAGGCAACGACGGGGATCTTGAGGTCGGCGCAAGTTGCAATGACCTTCTTGGTTTCTTCTTCATACGACCAAGGAGAAACTTCAATCTCGACTGCAGCAATAGGAGCAACCTATTTCAATAAAGCAAGTCCCCACACTCAGCTTCAGTCGACGTCGCTACGTTTAAGCGTCTAAACATACCGCAGCCGCTTTCTTCAAACTCTCCGCAGAGATCTCCGAGACACCGATATGATCAAATTTCCCCTCTTTAACTAGACCCTTCAAAGTATCCATAACTTGTTCGATTGGGATGTTTTGGTCCACGCGAGCGCACTCGAAGAGATCCATTTTCTTCTTCCCGTCGAGGGCCTTGTTGATAGCGTCAACGCTGCGACGGAGGTTCTCGGGACTACCGTCTACGATATACACGGCTGTAGGCGAAGTACCTCCCTAATACGAACAGGAAGTGTTAGAAAATCTAGCAGTTCTGGTGAATCTACGGCGATACCACTTACCTTAACGGATAAGAATGTCCGATCCGCAAGCTCCGGGTACTTCGTGAAAAATCGAGCGATCAGCTCAAGATTGGCGGTGAAATGGTCTTGACCACCATAGAATTCCGCAGAGTTGATGAGAAGCTTTTGGTCGGCGGGAACCAAATCGATGGCGGCTTTGATTGCGGCGAACGCTTGCTCGTCAGGAACGGGGTTGGGAGTCCAGGCTAGAAGGAAACAAGGGAATTTTCGAAATGACGTTAGCAATTTGGCCACTTCTACTACTCATAGATAGCAGCTCTATGGGCCTAGATGAGTGCACGTACTCAGTAACATCAGACCCAACCCAGTCTTGTGAATCTTGATACTGGAGGCGGAGCCGCCGAGCATAGCGCTCAAAGGTTCCCCAGCAGTAGTAGATGAAGACATGTTATTCAATCAAGAGTGAGAAGTTTCGGTTTGGGAGGGGTGCGGAGGGGGTAGAGGGGTTTCACGGTGTGATGTGGAAAGTATGACCCCCAAGCACTAGTGGATTTTTATACTCGCAAACCTCCACACGTCTGCTTTGACCTTAAATAGCACCTCCACCTCTTTTTCCCTTGGCAAATGCTCAAAAATACGACGAGAGACGTTGTTTTTGCCTTATTTGGTAGTCTAAGCCTTACCCTCCACCTTGCCTCCACCACCCTCATCCCAACCAATGCTGCCGGTGCCACGTATACCCATGTCCGGCAGGGATAGCTATGAGTTGGATGACGCGTCTCAAAGACTCTCGGGGGCCGTTTCTTGTATTTTGTCATAGGCCCAACGCATTCCGCTGTGGTTCAGGCAGGTCGATGGGATTGGTGTGATATCATAAGGCTTGCAGACCGTGACAAGACACGAATCCGGAGAATAACTTTATTCTCGTAAGGATACCATTATTGCGAAGACCAATCTAGATATGGTATGGATGGGAGTCATTATCACCATTCCACG
Source organism: Tulasnella sp. 424 (assembly GCA_019633425.1). Classification (NCBI taxonomy): domain Eukaryota; kingdom Fungi; phylum Basidiomycota; class Agaricomycetes; order Cantharellales; family Tulasnellaceae; genus Tulasnella; species Tulasnella sp. 424. The sequence continues at coordinate 11,932 of WSUB01000317.1, read as the reverse complement.
AATCCAATATCATACAGTTTCGCTGACGTCATGGCTGGCACGTGTGCAACGGTTCGAAGCCCCCCACCTTCGCGGTCTCGGAAGACTACAGAATGCCGAAGAGAAGAGATCGGGCGCTTCTAAAGGCAAGGATGCCGAAATGATGCCGTAGAGACCGGAGTAGAAGCAAGCACCTAGTACGGGTTTATCGGTCGCATTTCGCTTGCCTTTCTCCTTGGCTGGAGAACGTGTCGACGAGCCGCGATATACAAATCATTTCTCATTTGCAATCAACTATGTACGGAAACATGAAGCGTTCGGTCCTTGTGAAAATCGTTTATCATCAACTAAGTCGCAACCCAGGTGAGGGCGTTCCCTAACCCCAGCGGTATTCCTGTTCTTTGCTCAGGCCAAGGTACCTTCCACCCTTAACACCAATATCCTCGATAGCAGCCTTGATACTGTCAACCTCCTCTTCGCTTAACTTGATGTTACATCCAACAAAGTTCTCCTGGACTCGATGGACCTTGCTGGATCCAGGAATGGGGACGATTTGGGGTCCGAGATTGGAAACCCAGGCCAAACAAAGCTGGGCGTTGGTGAGGCCTTTCTTCTCTGCAATGGCGGCAAGAGCATCGACAATCTTTTGATTGTGCGCCAAAGCCTTATATGGATGCGTGAGCGGCCGAGGTCAAGGACAGCTTCACGAATCTCAAACGACATACCTCGTCTTGGAAGCGAGCAAAGTGGAGGCGTATGTCACCCTCTGGGAGGTCTTCCTTTTTCAGTTGGCCAGTAAGAAAACCGCGTCCCAAAGGACTTATCATATTTAAACATGAGCCAGTGCAAACCGATTGCAGTAGATTTGTTTTGACTTACGAATAGGCGGCAACGGGGATCTTGAGCTCAGCACAAGTTGCGATGACCTTCTTGGTTTCTTCTTCATACGACCAAGGAGAAACTTCAATCTCGACTGCAGCAATAGGAGCAACCTATTTCAATAAAAGCAAGTCCCCCGCGCTCAGTGTCAGTCGACGTCGCTATGTTCAAGCATCCAAACCAGGGGTAACATACCGAGGCTGCTTTTTTCAAACTCTCCGCCGAGATCTCAGAGACACCTATATGATCGAATTTCCCCTCTTTTACCAGACCCTTCAAGGTCTCCATCGTTTGTTCGATTGGGATATTCGGGTCAACACGAGCGCACTCGAAGAGATCGAGTCTCTTCTTCCCATCTAGAGCCTTATTGATAGCGTCGACGCTGCGACGGAGGTTCTCAGGACTGCCGTCGACGGTGCGCAACGCTGGTCCTGAAGTGCCTCCCTAAGGCGATGAAGAGCAGTTAGGAAATCCGACAGGCCTGGCAGTTAACTACCGCGGTATATACCTTTACAGATAAGAAAGTCCGATCTGCAAGCTCCGGGTACTTGGTGAAGAATCGAGCGAGCAAGTCGAGGTTAGCCGTCAACGGTTCATGGCCATAAAACTCTGCAGAATTAATAAAAAGCTTTTGGTCGGTGGGGACCAGATCGATGGCAGCTTTGATTGCGGCAAACGCTTGCTCGTCGGGGACGGGGTTGGGTACCCAGGCTGAAAGACAAGGGGGGGGGGGAGGCGGGACGATAAAAAAGGAGGGAAGCACGGTTAGCAGTTTGGTCTCTTCCACTGCTCGTGGATAGCAGCTCTGCGAAATATGATGGTAGACACATACTCAGTAACATCAAACCTAACCCGGCCTTGCTAATTCTGACATTGGAGGCAGAGCCACCGAGCGTTGTGCTTAACGATTCACTGGCAGTTGTAGGTGCGGACATGGTAGTCAAGGAAGAGGGATTTCAGTGAGAGCTGGTCGAGGGGTGGGCAGAGGGGATAGAGGGGTTGTCACGGGTTGACGGGGCTGGCATGCCGCTCAAGCGGCCAGTTTTTATACTCTCGGACCTCCCCATAACCCTATGACAACCTTTGTTGTCCCACTCACTACCCTTCTGCGACACAAAAATGGTTGAAAATAATCGGAGAAATAGGGCACTTTTGCTCTGTTTGGTAGTCCGAGCGTGACCCCTGACCTCCACTAGCCCTCCACCACCATCGTCCTCGCCAATGCTGCCGGGAGCCACGTAGACCCATGCTCGGCAGGGAGAGCTATGAGTCGGATGACGCGTCTCAAATGGGTCTCGGTGGCCGTTTCTTAGATTGGTCATAGGTTTTAGGGCATTCCGCTGTGGGTTTGGTTGGGCAGAGGGGATTGGTGTGACAAAGCTTCCAAACCGTGACCAACAAGGCACGAATCCGAAGATCGAATACCCTCATCCTCGTAGGGATATCACATTTCGCAGACTAATCTATATGCAGAATGGAATGGTAACTGTTATCACCCTTCCACGTATCCCCAGACCATTTGTTCGGAGTCCCCCCCACCTTTGCGGTTCAACCCCACCGATGCTCCTGCTCTTTACTCAAATCAAAGTACCTCCCACCTCTCACGCCCACATCTTCCACGGCAGTTTTTATACTCTCGACCTCTTCCTCTGTCAACGTGACGTTACCCGCAGCGAAATTCTCCTGCACCCGGTGGACTTTACTCGACCCTGGGATAGGGATGATGTGCGGTCCGAGAGCAGACACCCACGCGAGGGAGAGTTGGGCGGTGGTGATCCCTTTCTTCTGGGCGATGGAAGAGAGGGCGTCGACTATCTTTTGGTTATGCGCTATGGCCTGGGAGGTCCGGGAAAACGGTCAGGGACTCTGCCAGGGAGGTGCGTGGGGCGTGGCGTAGGGGAATGGAAGCCAACAGTAACGTACTTCATCTTGGAATCGAGCGTAAGGAATTCGCATATCGCCTTCGGGCAAATCCTCCTTCTTCAGTTGGCCCGTTAGGAAACCGCGTCCAAGAGGGCTGTGTGGACCAAAAAAGGGACCTGTCAGCTCAGGACTGAGAAAATGACTCTTCACCAGTGTTACTACCACTTACCAGTAAGCAACGACAGCGATATGAAGCTCGGCAGCGGTTGCAATAACTTTCTTCGTCTCTTCTTCGTACGACCAAGGAGAGACCTCAATCTCTACAGCAGCGATATCCGCAACCTAATCCATGTAATAGAACCAAATCCATCCATCAGTTAATGGGTCTTAATAAGTAGGTTCTCTTACTTTTGCGGCCCTCTTCAGCGTCTCTGCGGAAATCTCACACACGCCAATATAATCGAATTTACCCTCTTTGACCAGCTCTTTCAAGGTCTCCATTACTTCCTCGATCGGGATCTTTTGGTCTACACGGGCACATTCAAAGAGATCCATCCTCTTAGTCCCGGCGAGAGCTTCGTTGATCGCATCGACACTGCGACGAAGGTTCTCTGGACTACAATCGATGTGGAGCTCGGTTGGAGATGTTCCACCCTAAGCAAGCCCGAACGCCCCCAGATTAACTGCTAGGACGAGAGCAAGTCCAGGGGAGGTAGTACCTTGACCGATAAGAACGTCCGATCAGCCAATTCAGGGTATTTGTTGAAGAACCTCGCTAGGAGTTTGAGACCGGTTGTAAAATTTCCTGGACCGCCGTAAAACTCTCCCGAGTTGATGAGGAGTTTTTCGTCGGAAGGCACAAGGTCGATTGCTGCTCTGATTGCGGCAAAGGCTTGTTCGTCCGGAGTTGGGTTTGGAGTCCACGCTTTTGACGCATGGAAAATACGGCGGGGATTAGATGATAGCCGTGCCAGGAGGTATGTCATATGTGAACATGTTGAGGGAACCGCGACGTACTGAGAAGCATGACCCCTAAGCCAGTTCTGTGGAGTTTGACCTTGGAAGTCGGACCAACGAGAGTCGTACTGAGGGGTCTTTCATTGCTTAGAGTGAGAGCCATGGTGGACGTGCTGACGACCGCAATGACTCGAGAAGGGAGATCCCGCGTTCCCGCGCCGGCTGAATTTGGCCGACCTTTGCGTGTTGGTACGTCCCTCTCTCATGAAAGACTCGGATACTCCCCTTGACTTCATCCCAAGCCCAACCCACAATAGCCGGTAGAACCCGAGCACGTGAGGGCCGATCACATGCCTCCAGTTAGCCGCTGAGTGGCTTCACTCGGCTGTTGCGAACCAGACCTCGAGGCAGCACGGGAGGGAAGAAGGCCTGACGTAGTTTCCTTCCTTGCAAGATTAGATGGAGTGACGTCACACAATTGAACGGCAGAGGGGTATGCGCAATGCAAAAGTAAAAGGGATATACATGCAGACTATATACGCCATAAAATCTTTCAACACGAGGTCCGTAGATAACGAGTCTAGCAGCAAACTTCGCAGGGGCAGCCTAAAAGACGAGGTTGTTAGGCCGGACAAAGCGTTTACGTCAAATGGAGACTTACACACGATGTCGGCAATGCACTCGCAGCATCCCTCGCAGCATTCACAGCAGAGGAAGCATCCGAGAGCGCCAAGCAAGCAGTCCTTGCCTAGGGAAAAGTAAATGATCTCGTATTCAGATTTCGGTCTCGCACGGCGGACTTTTCAATAGCCCGCACCTGCACCTCCGCCTCTCAAGCGAAGTACGCTGCCCATGAAACCACCACGCCTCTCGCAAGCGTGGTTATGTTGCTGCTGCTGCTCCATTTGAGCAACGGTGGGTTGGGTGGCGGCTGGGCCATCTAGCAGAAGAAAATGGTCAGCCCGAAAGCGGGTCGGTCGAAATTGCAATGGAACTAACTAGTGCTCATGGCGTTCATGGCAACGGGCTGCTGGTTGACGGCCGACATGCTATAAGTTTGTTGGATAGGATAGAGATGGAGAGGAGAGGGATAAGTGGAGTTGGGGGTGAGGGTTAGAATGGGCGCAAGAAGCCTTTTGAAGGGAGAGGGAGGGTGGGACTGGCAGCCCGAACACTAATAATAGCCCAAGTTGGGATTTGCTAATGTTCCCTGTGGCGCTTTGTCTCCTACTGCGCTCACCCACAGCACCGCCTTCCGCTGCTTGTGGGCTCAAACCCCATCCGATAGGTCAACCATTGGCACTTAGATTACGCGTGACGTCATAGCCACCAGTCTCCAACCTCGCAGCTGAGCCCAAGATGCTGTCGGCACGCATTAACGGTGAGGTCAACATGCATTACGTGCCAAGCGCGTTTAGAGTTCTCCGTCCACGTGCTGTCGGGCTCCGTGAAAACCGGCATGAGGGTCGGCTGCTCTTAAAATAGAAACGTCGCCCAACCTCCCGGAATGCCGCTGAGGCAACGCACGGGGTTCGCGACCGTCGGACGAAGTGAACTCGGAGACCATAACCATTTGCCGTTATTGAACGAGAGGCTGCTCGATAGTTATAACAGAATTTCCGCTGGGTGGGAAATATAAAGATGTCAAAAGGCCATTCAAAGACGATGAAAATAAAGTAAATAAAAGTAAAATATGGCGAACGAGCACACAGATGGGCTCCAGCTCGCTAAAAGGACCTCGGTCGTCTAGTTCATGCTTCCGGCGTTCTCTCACAACAGACACACGCCCCCTCTCTATCTCCCTTCCGCATGGGCGGTAAACCTAGCTCGCAGTCCTATTCGGACCCAGCAATTTCTTCGTGCTATCACTCTGCCCTTCTTTCCTCGCCTTCCCCATGCTCGCCGAGGAAGTAATCCGCTTCGCAGCGAGGGTACTGTATTCATTTTCCATATCGTGCTTCTTCTCCAACGGTGCTCCCGGCGTCCTTGGGGTTGGTCTATTTCCCCGATCCTCAAACCCCATACCGCTCCCTCCCCGTTGAGGTAACCCGAGGTTCGAGCCACAATGACGGGCTGAAGTAAACGAGACGGATCTGGTAGGATCTTCAGAAAAGCGCACGGCCTTGGCGTCCAGTCCCTCTCCCACGTGTTCTCCGCCAGGAAGAATCAGGTTAAGACCTTCGTCCATGGCCACATCGAATCGATTCAGTGCGGGGGAAGGAGGGGTCAAGGAATGGTCCGAGAGGTCGGGGCTAGTGGATAGATCTGGAACTGCTTGGTCTTGGTTGGGAAGGATGGCGGGGAGGACCCTTTCTCCCGACAAGCCTCCGGGGAGTTGCGGACTTTGTAGAACGATTCCATTGACAATTCCAAATCTCCAATCCAGAGTCGTCGATCCGTGACCTTCGGAGCCGGAAGCAGCAGTAGGCGGAAGTTCACTGATCGCGGACGGAGGCGAAGCGGCGGAACCATGGCCTGGGACACCGTCGACGGGCAAGACAAGCTGGTGAAGAGATTCGTACGCAGCGAGGAGATCGTGAATCTCCTTTTCAGAGAGCGTTTTGAGGAATGTAGAGAACCAGTCCTGTGGATATTGAAGTCAGGTTATTACGCCGTGAGTCTGGATCTACAAAGAGCAACGTACACCGGTAGGAATCGCCGTGAAGTCGGATCCGCTGGATCGCTGATTCTCTTGGTAAGTCGATACGAGAGCTGGAGAGCTCATATGAATATTTTGAGGCCGATCTCGCAATCCCTGAGCGGTGTTCCTCAACAACGGGATCCGAACGCGCTTGTTGGGATCACCGTACCTCAGGAAGAGCATCAGACACATAGCTCGCGTCCCAATTTCCACCATGAGCTTCGTGAACGAATTTTACCCCAGGATTGCTCTGCCGGACCGTCTTGATACCTTTGAATTCATTCGGATAGTTGTGGTCTTCCAATCTTTCAGCCCAGCGGACCCTCCGTTTGCGATTGCTAACGGATACCTTCTGCCGAGTTCAATTTGGTCAGCATCAAACATGATTTAGTATCAAGCAACATTTCGTACCCGTCTCGGATCTTTGAGAATCCCTTTTCTTCTCGGGTTTGGGTCGTCGAGTGAGATGTCCTTTCGGTACTGAGGGAATCATCAGATTGATAGGTTTCACGATGTTCAAAGGAAACCAACCTTTGGGCGTTTCGCCCCACCCTTAGACCCATTTCCATCGCCATCCTCATTATCTCTTTCCCGCTTCGTTGATCTCAAGTGGGTGACGTCATTTTCACGTGCGGGTGTGACAATGGCGAGGTGGAAACTTCCAACTTTGGACATCCTATGGACGGATTTTGCGGATTCCCCCAAATCGGTGGTTATGTGCGAAGGCTAGAGGGAAGCCCTAGTTAACCTGGAAGGCTTTTAAGAGATCAATTGAACGATGGTCTTACGGTCCAAGCCGGAGGTCTCGAATGAATCGCCGATGCGACTCCTCTCTTCTGGGGCCCGTTCCCCATTCCCACATCCAAGTGCTCCCCGGACTTGATAAGTCGTAACTGCTGAGAAGAATCCTTCGCTCGCTCTGTCATTGTTTCCCCTAAATCTGGACCGGATTGAAATCCAGACCGTTTGTGGAGACGACCTCCAGAAGGGCTGGATGCCTTGCTGGAAGGAACTGCAGGTTGAACGAACCAAGCGGAGTTGCGACCGGAAGATTTGGAGGAGATAGGAGGCGATGCAGATGCGGGGGATGGTGGATTGGTGGTCTCGTTCTGGCGAGGCGAGGACGAAGTCGAGACTGAATATAGCCGGTCCTTCCAACTGGGGTTGACAGAATCCATGGGCAACCAGTCGTCTACGATGGTTCTATGATCTCCGATGTTGATTGCTATGGCGAATATTGCTGGAGGGGCAACGCAAACTGGGAGTTGCGGGAAGAGATGCGAGCAGTTTAAATAGAGATGGATGAATTCAAATGTTCCGCCCTCCGGCGGAGGTAGCTACGCTTAAGACCGCGTCGCTTCGCCAAACCGGGCCCTGTTCCAATATTCACCAGTTAGTCTCTGCGCAACGCGAAAGGTCGTCTACCGTCAAAACTCAGGTTCGTCGACAACTTACGCCGAGCACCGCTAGGTTGGGCGGGGAACGATCACGTGATGTCCCCCAGCTGAGGACCCGGGAAAGCAGATCTTGGGGGGACGTGCATTCTCAAGTGTCCGGGAGAGTAACGTACGCGAATATATCCATTGTGAGTGTGAGTTCAAACTTATGTCAAGAAGCAGGGAAGGCTGAGGTGTCGACGTTCGCCGTCTCCTGAGGATGGATTTATGAGCACTGAACCACAGGCGACAAGACCTCCGAGAGACAGCTTGGCTCACCTTTGCTCTCATCGACACTGGGGATCAGAACTGTACCCCCTGTGCTCTCGTCGAATGCTACCAGCCACATCTAATGCACCTCGAAAATCCAACGCGTTACGGGGTTCCTGCCTTGCCTTCAAGCACATATATTGAAAACGTTTAAAGCATACGAGGATAAGGAAAACTGAAGAGAGAGGTGGTCGGTGGTCGGTGGTCGGAGAGTACGCTGGTCTTTGGGGTGCGAATTACCACCCAAGGCCGTTCGCGATTAGGTAAGTCGGAACGGCGACTTCAACGGACGCACACACCGAGGGCGCCTTCAACTCCAGTTCTTCTCGGAACATACCTCGCCTGGAGCAAAACTTATGCACTTAACTAAAGAATCTTCGTTTCTGTCACAAAGAACCGACGTCGCCCACGGTTGAATTACAGCGGCGACTTCGGCGATCCAAAAACTCTTCACAAGCCACGACCACCACGGCGATTTCGTTTTCTGCCCGTTTCGTCGTGGCATCGGGACACGACACGACTGTTAGACTCTTAGCTTTTGTTTCGGAGGTATGTGATCCTATTTATTCGTGTCTGAGGATTCAAAGCGGCTAATTACGGAATTTGCGGCGTTCTCGCTTCCGCCACGTTCAGCAACAGCAGCATACCTGAACAACTCGCTCAAGGAGACAACGTGTCCCTCCTCTGACACGAAGCCCTTCAATATGGTTGCAAGATCTACCCTCAAGACGGCCCGCGCCGCTACGGCGATGTTCCTTCCATCCGTCAACATTCCATTCCAAGCCTACCCATCATTTATCATTGGCGCCAACATCCTCTTTGCCTGCATATACTCAACAACCATCACCACAAACCGTCGACTGCTCGCCCTCTCCCGGATGGCTCTGTCAATACCTGGAACATGGGCATTTATCCGTTTCGCTTGGTCCTATGGATACACGCGAGATCATAGTCGAGGGACGTACTTGGGAATGGCCACCATGTCCTTGTACGGGATCATGAAATTGTTGGAAGTTTGTTGGATCCGAGAGCTGGACGACGAGAGGCCCAGATGGGTGTTAAAACCGAACGCTGTTCGAGATATGGAGAAAAAAACCGACGGGAAACCGCAACCGGGCACGGAAGGCGAAGGAGGGCAGGGGAAGGTTGTCCTACCGATACCGACCGACTTCCGTGGGCGGATGGCATACACCTTCGACTACCTAACCACTATCAGAGGTTGCTCCTGGTTCGCAGACAGGGTCTGGGAGTTTGCTCCCGCATATGCATCAACATACAATCCTCCATGGGCCTCATCAAGTCTCGCCTTCCTCCAACATCAACTCATCTCGCTCGTCATCCAAGCATTCCTGATGGATGTCCTTGACGTATTCGTCAAGTCCATCGACTGGGCTTATTTGGCTCATACCACCTCTACTCCAGTTACCTCCCTTCCTTTCCACCTTCAAATCCTATCCACCTTCGCGGTTCTGATAATCACGATGCTTTATTTGACCCTACCCTACACCGTCATGACCACGATCTTTGTTTTGTCGGGGGCGACCACTTCATCATCGTGTCCGCCGATGTTTGATTCCCCGCTTTCGTCAGCAAGTCTTCGAGACTTCTGGTCGTTCCGATGGCACCATATCTTTCGAAGAACATTTGGAAGAATGGGCAAGCCGTTTATGCTGCTCCTGCCTTCATCGTCGTCTCCGCAAACGCGCCGAGTTGTCCGTCTAGCGGTCACTTTCTTCTTGTCCACGACCCTCCATCTCCTGCTCCTTACGACACTCCCTCCTCTTCCTCCCTCGTCGACGAATCCCAATCCTCAGCCTTTCCCCTTCCTCGACTGGAACACTATCAAATTCTTTTTGACACAGCCAGCTGGCCTTCTCGTCGAATCCGCCCTTATTTTCCCCCTTACTGAAGGACTCGGTCCACGACCAAGAGCCATTTTCAGACGGACGTTCGCGTGGAGTTGGTTATTATGGACTGGACGTTATTGGAGCGATTCATGGACAGCCAAAGGGCTTTTTGACGCGGACTCAGAACGCCCCATCGTCTTTAGCCTTGTACGCGGCGTAATGCGGGGGGATTGGAGAATTTAGGGTGTGGTGTGCTAACAGTCTCGCGGTTTCACGTAGTGATTTATACTCCTATACTAGCAAAAATTTTATTACCTTCGGTACCAAGAGAAAATACGTGTAGTCATAGTCAGAAGTTCGTCAGAGCAGCAAGGGCGGTTTGAATAGACGCGACAAAGGCCACCAGATTTTGACGTGCCCGCTCTACGGTGGACGAAAGGAGTCAGTTCGGGATCCGAAATGCAACTGGGTCGCTGGGACGAACCCATGAGAGACATGCCTTGTTCTTGTTCCTTCTCCTCGATCAACTTTAGCTTGTCATCCATGGCATTCGCGAATTGCTCGATCTCCGCTTTAGGACGACACTCGCTCCAGATCCTAGTTGAAGCCCCAGAGTTACGGATTAGGTAGGCAGACTCGCTAATACCGGTTTAGCCACTTGCTTTAGTTCCAACATGATGTCGAACATTTCCTGCATCACATCTTCCGAGGAGGGAGTGGTGGCATGAGCAGTAGGTTTTGCAGTGTTCGCGGGGATCCTCACCTTTGATGAAGTCGTCTTCCCCTTCTTCTTGTGCAACATACTCGTCAACAGCAGTAGCTAAAGTGGTGTCACAGAATAATGCAAAGGTGTCCGCCGTCAGAAGACGAGGACCGAATAACCGTCTCATATACCAACCTGCAGGGAAGGTCTCAAAGGGCTGGTGAATGTTTAATCGCAGAACCGGAGTAGAAGGGGCCTTCTGCGAGGAAGAAGCGGAGCCGGTAGTAGCTTGGTCGACGTTCATCGTGACAGAAGGGTGGTATGGACTGAGAGTACTCTGGAGGTGATGGAGGAACGAAGACGGACGTCCGCTTCTAAGTCCGTATCCCAAGATATTTGAAAGTGAAACGCCTCCAACCCCAGGCTCGCCGCTCAGTTACTCCCTCCGTGTTACGCACCAAAGTTTCAACGCGCACGTGGAGTATATCTCCAATAAAATCCTAGGTCCTGAAGTCCTGTTCCTCGCAGAAATCACCATCGACTGTACCGGACGTCACTTCCTCATCCCCGGAATCACTCGCCTAACTACGAACAGCAAGGCGATAGCAGACGACCAACAAGACCAACATATCACACCAAGAATCAAAGTCGGTCTCGTTCACCACATCCACGGCTTCGAGGTCCTCATGGTTGTGGCGACCGCCGGCCTCCGACAATCGCGATGAACGAGATCGTGGAGAATGATTGCTTCAATCCTGGACTTGCATACTGATTTTCTGTAATGCCCTGTGGGTATCAACGCTTCAACTTAATCTGTCATGCCGCAATATCGTTGACAGTCCAAACCCAAATTTTGCCTTTCGCCCTAAGGGTGCTTCGAATTCTATCCATCTCTAGACCCAGCCGCTTCGAACACATGTGGGCAGCAAGAGCAGCAGCTCGCGATTCCACCGCCCATCGATCATCTAGTATAGTCAGAAGAGACCCATGAACAATGCTCGATCGATAACTGGCTCCTGTTCCGCATCCACCTCTCAATCCTCACCATCCAACATGGACGCCTACCTCACGACTTCCACAGCATCCTCATCTCAACACGTCCCGTTCGAGCCGTCAAAACTATGGTCTTCAGCTCGTCCTAAGGAAGAAAAGAAGCCAGGCGAAACCAAAATATTTTACGACGTCGATTCAAAAGGCGCACTGGGCGGTGTGGTCTCCACTGGTAAAGTCGCCGAGAAGAAAGGCGCCACCGAGGGAGAGAAAAGAGAGGCTATCCGAGCCGCTGTTGCTGAAGGCATCAAAAAGTTGAAAGATGCTGGAGCAACGAATGTCGGGATTAACGTCGAAGGCATTGACG
>WSUB01000316.1:0-25227 GCA_019633425.1 Tulasnella sp. 424 | reverse complement strand
GAGGAAAAGACGCTGATGTGGAGGAGCTATCCGTCGCCGACGTCGGTGTCAAAAACAGTCGAAAATTCACAGATGTTCGGTTTGTGCCAACTCTTCTGCAAACAGCAGTAAGCAAACATTTTATCAGCCCTGACGGTAGCAACGAGACCGTCCCGGCTGCGTGACGTCACCATCGCGAACCCGTTAAACCCAGCTGCATCGCCTGCATGCGAGATGAGCGGCAGAGTATTCTTGGTTGTCATGTATACCCTGTCAAAGCTGGGAGTTCTCTAGTGGTCTATTGGCGAGTAACGGGAGGCCGGACCGACACCGTAGTAACTGGGAATCGTGTTCGATCTTGAGAGGGACGTCAAAAAACTAGTTGGGAGTTTTTAACCCTCTTTTTTGGTTTGGCCCAAGTAATGTTTGCGCTGTTCCTCGAGTGCTGAAGCAAATTTTTCAAGGAATTTTGAAAGAAAGTTCACATGAGGGGAGGTCGGTAGTGTCCGGAATCAGAACACGCGGCGGATGTATGGGAAGTGACCGCCCGTGTGTAGAACGTGTTTGAATTCGGAAAATATACGTAGTTCTTTCAGCGGAAATCAGGTCGATTAGGACGTTTTAGTAGGGAATGATCGCATCGTGTTTCGGCTTTGGGGCATCCCGAACATGGTCGGCGGTTTCTCACACATCGCCGTACCAATCGCAGGATTATAGCCAGTCGCTTGAAGGGTTTCTCCAACTGTTAGACCATACCCGCGATCGATGGAAGGTCGTATGGCTGGACAAATACTACCTCCGTTTTCAAAGTACCCGAGGCGACTGGTCAAGAATTGTCTTTCCCCCCGTTTGGTATGACGTACGCTTTAGGGTGGGCTACTGTGTGTACGGCGAAGCAGATTTTTCGAAGGAATCTTCAGCGATGCTCGCCAATCGGTAAGAATAAAGGGGAACAAACAATGAGAGGGTCTGACTCGCAACTACCACCAGCCTCTGAACCGCCTATTTCCCAGAACCCGGCTGCGGGATCCCAGAACATCACCGTTGAAAATCAGGGCTATTGCTCACACAGTCACACTACTTCTCCGTTTAGTCCAAAATCTCAGTTGGCCGGATGGGAGACTCGACAGATTCCACAGGAAGTCGTCGCTCGGCGGGAAGCCGTGGCGGAGCATCATCGACATGCCACCAGAAGTCGTCCTAATCATATTCCGATCATTTCTGCCAAGCGTGGATCACGAATCACTACGTCGATCTGGGACCTGCAGATCGTACATGATGGACCTCTGCACGCCTCGACGAGCTGGAGGGATCTTCTGGACACCACACCAAGCTGTTGGGTCGTCATATCTTCAACACTCCCTTGGTCTGTAAACGACACAAACATCACTAGATCGGGTAACGCTCCTCTGATCGTCCACTTCGACATGGATTCACCGCTGTATCAATCGCGTGCCGTTACCTGGGATCACCAGGCCCTTGAGCGATTTCTCCAATTGTTAGGCCATACCCGCGATCGGTGGAAAGTAGTATGGCTGGAGAAATACTCCCCAAACATTGTGCCTCTGTACCTCGCCTCCTCTGCTTCGCTCATAGAGACCGTCCGTCTCAGTAATTACGGCGCTCCATCATTCCATCTCCTCGGTGGGAAAACCCAGAACCTCCAACACCTCGATCTAAACTATGTCTCAATTCACTGGGATCGTTCCTCATTCCGCAGACTGAAGAGTCTGAGGCTCTGTGGGAATGTTGGAGAGGGAATAACAACGGATCTCCTCCTCGAGGTGCTGGAAAATAACCCTAGCCTTGAAGACCTCAAAGTTGTCGACGTCGACATCCTGCTATCCGAAACCCCGTCTCGGGCCCCGATTCGACTTATTCACTTTCAGTCAATTGAGCTCAAGTCCCTGGGACCGGATATCCTGGACCGCCTCCTCCGTCACATCGAAGCTCCCCATTCCCAAGCAATCTCAGTACATGGAGTATACAATCCGGCATTCAACTTTTCGTTCACCCTAGACGAGTCTCTCCGATTATTTGAGCCGGCCCTCTCAGAGCTGCACAAGAAGAACGGTTCTTCCAAGTTTCATGCGAGACCCGGCCGAACGAGGTAGCGCAGCCAAAGCAACAGCGATGACCCTCCCAGATTCGACATCCTTGCGTTTGGGATCTCTCTCGCATCCTCGCTGCGCTGGGTGGAGCGGGTTCTAGAGAACACGGACCAGGAAGGGCTGGAGGTAATGCTTGAGCTTGACCGCGGCAAGGCAGTAGCTATAGGAGATCCCGAAGTGATGTCGATCTTGCGTCGCCTTCGCTGCGTTACGCATATCTACATTTCAAACCCTGAAAATAGTCGAGGAATCGTCGACTTGCTGTGTGATCCGAGCGTCCCGAGTAGCCAGAATGCCGTCCCGCTGCTTCCTTCATTCAGGAGACTGCATGTCAGTTACAAGCATGTAACTGCCGAGATACTGCACATGGCCCAAACACGATTCGGCAATTCTCCTAATACTACCTCCAAAGTTCACGACCTCGAAATCTCGCCTAGCTCGCCACGTTTCATGTGGTCGATCCCGAGCACAATATTCAACTTTGCGACTATAACCGAAATCCGATCTATCGATGGAGTAACGCTGCATACGCATATCCGTTCATCCGCGCTGAGGGAAGGCATGTTGGCAGTGGTTTGGGACGAGGAGATGGGCGAGCCCACGTGGGGTTGATGGAGGAAAAGAAAAAAGCTGCATTATTGATGGTTTTCCGAGGAGCCCAAATGGCACGGCATGCTAGCCGAATGCCGTGTATTCACGCCTAGCGTAGTAACGCGATCTTTACCATCAGTGTTACACCTAAGAACACACTATGGGATGATTAGCCTGTGTGATAATGGAAGGGTAGCAAGATTATGGCCTTGGCTGGACTTAGTCTCGCGTAATTTCCCCATTATGAAATATTCGACGAAGTCGCTCGTGAGCTTTAATGGGTCGGCGACGTTGGTTTGATGTTCGTGGCTCATTCCTCCATGCGAATGAGATATGTAGCCCATGGGACGGTTCGTTGTCTTACGCAGGCGTGCACAGCACGCGACGGAACGGGTTTAGCTCTGCGCAACAATCAATCAGGCGCGGTCAATTGTCGGCCGACAATGATGCTTTGACTGAGCTTCAGGGATTACTGGATCTAACTTCAATCACAATTCGATCGAGAAGGAGTAAACTGGGTCACAGAGGGGGAGGAGGAATGAAGGTCCGAGCGGTTGGCCGCGAAAGGCGAATACCATGACTGGGAATTGTGCCACTCCGCTTTCAGAGGAACTTACACGAATGGTTGAGAATTGTTTTTCCCTCGTTTGGCTTAACGTGCGGTTTGGCATGGGCTACTGTGTGTACCGCGAAGCGGCTTTTTCAATCAGTATGAATAAAGGGGAACAAACAATGCGAGGGTCTGACTCACAACTACCCCCAGCCTCTGAGCCACCTACTTCCCAGAACCCGGCTGCAAAGATCCTAGAGCATCACCGCTGAAAATCAGGTTATCGCTCACACAGTCACGCTACTCCTCCGCTTAGTCCAACATCTCAGCTGGCCGGATGGGAGACCCGGTAGATTCCACAGGAAGTCTTCAGTATGTGGGAACCCGCAGCTCTCAAACCTAGTTCTAAACTCGCGATTATCACTAGGTTCGCCATGGCGGACTACTCTCTTGTACCGGTCGGACGCTCGGGCACTGACCCTTCCGGTTGTTCTGGTCCGTCGCCCAGCGAGGAACCGCGGCGGAGCATCATCGACATGCCACCAGAAGTCGTCCTAATCATATTCCAATCATTTCTCCCGAGCGTGGATCACAAATCACTACGTCGATCCGGGACCTGCAGATCGTACATGATGGACCTCTGCACGCTTCGACTCGTCTCGACGAGCTGGAGAGAGCTTCTGGACACCACAGCAAGCTTTTGGGTCGTCATATCCTCAACATTCCCGTGGTCTGTAAACGACACAAACATCACTAGATCGTGCAACGCTCCTCTCATCGTCCACTTTGACACGGATCCACCGTTGTATAGATCGCCTACCGATACCTGGCATAATCAGGCTCTTGAGCGGTTCCTCAAATTGTTAGGCCATACCAAAGATCGGTGGAGAGTAGTATGGCTGGAGAGATACTCCCCGGACACTGTCCCTCAATACCTTGCCTCCGCTGCCGCGGTCATAGAGACTGTCCGTCTCAGTGATACCTACGGCTCTCCCTCATTCCATCTCCTTGGTGGGGAATTCGAAACCCAAAAGATCCAACACCTCGATCTAAACCATGTCTTAACTCACTGGGATCGTTTCTCATTCTGCAGACTGAAGAGTTTGAGGCTTCGGGGGAATGTAGGAGAGGGGATAACTACGGATCTCCTCCTCGAGGTGCTGGCGAATAACCCTAGCCTTGAAGACCTCAAAGTTACCGATGTTGATATCCAGCTATCCAAAACCCCGTCCTCTCCCACAATTCGATTTCTTCAGCTTCAGTCAATTGAGCTCAGGTCCCTAGGACCTGATATCCTGGACCGCCTCCTGCGTCACGTCGAGGCTCCCCATTGCCAAGAAATCTCGATACAAGGAATGTACAATCCGGCATTCAATTTTTCGTTCATCTTGGAGGAGTCTCTCAGATCATTTGAGTCGGTCCTTTCAGAGCTGCACAAGAAGAACGGTTCCTCCAAGTTTATTGCGAGACCCGGCCGCACGGAGTGGCGTAGCCAAAGCAACAACAATGACCCACCCAGATTCGACATCCTTGCGCATGGGATCTCTCTCGCATCCTCGCTGCGTTGGGTGGAGCGGGTTCTAGAGAACATGGATCCGGAAGGGCTGGAGGTAATGCTTAAGCTTGACCGCGGCGAGGCAATGGGAGATCCCGAAGTGATGTCGACCTTGCACCGTCTTCGCTGCGTTACGCATATCAACACTTCAAACCCTGAAAATAGTCGAGGAATCGTCGACTTGCTGTGCGGTCCGGACGTACCGAGTAGCCAGAATGCCGTGCCGCCGCTTCCTTCATTAAGGTGGCTCAGTATGAGTTACGAATATGTAACTGCCAAGGAGATACTGCACATGGCCCGAGCACGGTTCGCAAATTCTCCTCATACTACCTTCAAAGTTCACGACCTCGAAATCTCGCCTAGCTCGCCACGTCTCATGTGGTCGAGCCCGAGCACAATATTCAACTTTACGACTATAACCGAAATCCGTTCTATCGATGGAGTAACGCTGCATACGCATATTATCCGTTTATCCGTGCTGAGGGAAGGAATGTTGGCAGTGGTTTGGGACGAGGAGATGGGCGAGCCCACGTGGGGTTGATGGAGGAAAGGAAAAGCTGCGTTATTGTTGGTTTTCCGAGGGGCCTAAATGACACGGCATACTAGCCGAATGTTGTGTATTCACGCCTAACGTAGTAACGTGATCTTTAGTACGAGGGTTACACCTAAGAACAGACTTGTGGAATGATCAGCGTGCGTGATGATAGAACGGTAGCAAGATTATGGTCTTGGCTGGACTTGGTCTCGCGTGATTTCCCCATCATGAAATATTCGACAAAGCCGCTCGTGGGTTCTAGTGGGTCGGCGGCGTTTGTTTGGTGACCGCGGTGTCATTCCTCCAACGCGATCAAAGTATGCAAGCCATGGCAATGGAGTCGGTGTCTATGTAGTCTCCCGGGCCATACTGATAACAACTTGCGAAGGCGGGTAGGTTCGATTGTTATGTAGGCGTGCACGGCACGTTCTGGAAACGGATTTGGCTCTGCCCGACGATCAAATTAGGGGGTACGGTCAATTGTCGGCCCACAAATTATGATTAGACTTGAAATTCCGGCAAAGATTAAAAGGGGGCTGAAAAGTACAATCGCGGGGTGATCGAAGAAGGAGGGATCACAAGGAAATGGTCCTGGTTGAGCATGTGGGCAGCGGTATACATCAAGCCGTACCTCGACCAAAGGGACCCAAACGTTACTCGGTTAAAACCGTCTAAAAGCGTGCCAAGTAGACATACAACTCCCCCCAATCCGGGCTGTGGTCTATCATGTTCTTGTTACTCAAATAGCCAAGTTTGTCTTGGCCCTCGGCCCTCTCGGCAGAAAACAAAATAAAGAATCGAAGAATGGGAGGGACTTACCCCACACAAAAGCGTGAAGATCGATGACTCTCACATCTGTCGCGTTAAAGATGCAGGTGCGCCAGTTATCCAGGCCTCGGAGATTTGAATGCACTGCGAGGAGGGGCGGGTCAGCGGACCGACACCGTAACTGGGACTCGTGTTCGGTCGTCAGATGGGCCCCCAGGATGGTCGAGGGTGCATCGAACCATTCAAGTACTCCGCGGACAAGTCCCTTCACAGAGAGCAGGAGCAGTAGAGGTGCCAGGTGTGGCTTGGGGGTGCCTTGATGGTCTAGTTGACGGCACGAGGCGAAATGTTGGGAGTATATCGCGATTGTCTGAACCCCCAAAGACCGCGAGAACGAGATGGAAAAGAGAACTGGCATCTCAAATGCCGAACACGGGAAGTATGCCGCATTTGGGGGTAAAATCCCCACGTGACCAGAGTCCTCGGTATTCACCTAGCCGAAGTCGAGATCGTTTTGGGAGGTTAAACCTGGTGGCAGGGCCCGGAACAAGCGCCCGATCGCCTATAAACAGCGGGACCCCGAAACTGAGATAACGGGACGGTACCGGCTAAACAAAAACCGATGACGTCGTTGGATTTGTTTTGCGTATTTCGTGTTTTCGCTTTGTCGGTCGCCGGGTTCGGGATCGACAAGTTGCGCGTACCCTGGGCGCCTCGGGACTGAGGCTCGGCTATGGGTGGAGGTTAGTGAAGGTGACGAGAGAGCGATGATGGAACGACCGAAAGGGACCGAAGGGAAGGTGAGAAGGGAGTCACAGCCAGAATGGGCGTAAAGTGTTTTGGGCCTGGAAGCATTCGAAGCGCACTCCACGGTATCTTGAAGCCGAGGTGGTAGGCATGCACGCATTGCGACCCAGTGCTGCGTTTCTTGTAGCCGGTGTTTAGCCCGAGGACAGTGCTGAGCGTGTCTGAGGCGATCCTGCAGATGCCAGCAACTACTATTGGGGGAGAGAGTAAACGGGTCGAGAATGCAGTGGGGGTGGTTGGGGGGACAACTGGGTGCCGTATGGAAGACTCTGGGATTCATCGACGTGGGAGGTCTAAACTGAGGTGGAGGCCGCAACTTGAATATCTCTCTTCTTCTACCACACCAGACTCTCTCTCTCCCCTCATCTCGTCTCCCCCCCTCCCACTCACATCCGCAGTCCGCGTTTCGTCTGGTTCCACAATCCTAGAGGACATTCATAAACCCCGTTGCAAGACAAAACTTATCGCCTCGTAGCTTTTTCACAAATCTCTCTCTCTCTCAGTCCTTACCGAGACATTTGCTCAGTCAGCAACCAAATCTCCATCTTCCTCCCTCCTCCTCCCTCCTCCCGCTCTCCATGGACTTTCCTCACAACCTCTGGGACTTGTCTGGAACCACTCTCCCTCAGCAAATCACTAATCTCGACGAATCCGACTTTCTAAGCATCCTTAGCAAGCAACTCAATCCCACCGCCGCGCCAAACCAACCCATCTCCGCGCAAGCACTAGCCCAGCAGATCAATCAGCAGCAGGGCGTCTCCCCTCCAGTCAGCGAAGAATCCTCCCCTTCCCCACCTACAACCACGAACCGCGGTTTGTCCAAGTCATTAGACGCCGCCGGCGCTGGTGCCGATGGCAACGACATGCAGCACAAGCGGAAAAAGATCCAGCGCGACGAATCCGACGAGTCCGACTCCGACTCCGACCAACCACCATCCAAGTCTCAGAAAGAACGTGAGTGGACATCCCCACTTTGGGCTGCTTCCGCGCTTAATTAGTTGGAGCATGGACTGACCCGCTCGCCATCCCACTAGAACCCGGCAAGAAGGGAACCAAGCGCAAGAGCACCGGTGACGAGGCTCGCGCAATGAAGCGAAAAGAACAAAATCGAGCTGCTCAACGCGCCTTCAGAGAACGAAAGGAGAAGCATGTCAAGGACGTAAGTTAAATCTCCCCGTCGGCCTCGCCCGAACCTCTCGTAATTGCGATTACTAATTTCGCGCCTCCACCTCCCCTGCCGGATTTTCCATCGCCTTCCTTGCGCACACACACGTCAGCTCGAGGATCAGGTTTCCGCGCTTGAGCAAAAAAGCTCGGCCCAAGCAACGGAGAATGAGAACCTGCGCGAGTTGTTGGGGCGCCTCCAAAATGAGAACCTGATGCTTAAGCAATCGGCTTTCACATTCAACTTCAACTCCGCTCAGACTCCTCGAAGCACGTCGACCCCCACTGTTTCGGGCAGCCGTACGACTCCCTCTACCGCTACATCCCCAGTAGAGAAGTCCCCATCAACCGTCCCTAGTGCGACCCCCAAAGAATCCAACCCCCAACAGCAAGCCGGTGGATCCAATGGAACCGGTTACACGCCACTCCTATCGTTCTCTTCTCTGGGTAGCACCGAAAATCTGATCACGATGGGCACACCCCCGACCAACCCCACCAATAGCATGAACGCCAGCAGCCCACCCCTAACCTTCTTCTCCCCTCCACCGACCAATGCCGTGCCCTCACCGTACACCACCCTGGCCAGTAACCCCATGTACACGAGTTACACCGATTTCAGCGCCTGGGACCAATTCTTCCAAAACGCTGCGCTCGATCAGACTCTCGCTGGAGTGGGCTCGGATCCGAGTCTCGTGTCGCAGGCGAACCCCCCGAGCGACCGGATGGAGGACCTCCTCACGTCGACCGACAACTTTAGCGAGCTCATCCCGTTCAGCTCGTTTTCCCCCTCGTCGGGGAACAATAACGGGGCCGGGATGATGACCGGTTTGAGCCCATCGGGGAGCGGCAACTCGCCCATTGATCATGTTGCGACGTCTGCCAAGGCTGCTTCGACCAATAACGCGTTCTCCTTGGAGTCAAGAGAAATGAACACTTCCAACAGGCCTTCCCTCCCAGTACGGTCCAGCTCTCCATGTGGTGGCGCCGATCCGGATGAAGCCCCTCTACCAGGCTCAAGCTCTCACAATCCGAACATGACCGCCATGAACATCGCCAAACCGAACCTTCCTCCCGGTGCACTTGAACACGATGGATCGAATTGCCCAAAGAGCAAAGAAGACCTGGCCAAGTTGATCGAACAGCAGCCGGTGGGGACGTTGGGCACCGTGCCGGGCGTCGCGGGCGTACCGTCCGTGCCTCAGACTTATTCGGATAAGAAGACAATGAAGCTGAAGGAGGTTTGGAATGCGTTGAAGCAGCACCCGCGGTTCGAGGTTCGTGCGCTTGGACCTCTTTTCGTGTGATGGGATCGGGAAGGCTGATGGCTCCGATAATAGGAGTGCGACATGGACGAATTGTGTCGTGAGCTGTCGAGTAAAGTCAAGTGCGATGGTGGGATGCCTGGTCTGGATGAGTCTGATGTACGTCTTGTTTATTATTCTCTTGATCTCCGAGCTGCTGTTCGTCAAGCGAGGATGAACGCTCGTTGGCTGGGGTTGCTTTGAGCGGCTCCCAGCTGGCGTCTGGCGTTCTCTTCTTCTATGACTTGTCCTTCCCATCATGTATTACCTAGTGTTGCCGTGTCAAACCTGTATTCTTTCCATGCTCGGTTCTCTTCTTATTTTCTTTTTACTTTTTTTTATCCTTTTTTTCTGGTCGCTGACCCACACCTTCCTTTTTTTCTCTTTACGGTACCCCCTCTCCCGATCCTCAAACCACCTCACGTCGCGCCGTCCGAATTGCGGTGGCAACTCACTCGATTACGGACCTCCCGCTCTCACCGACTTTCCATCCGTGGACCGATGTACGACTCGACTCCCGACGTACCAACAGAAACCATGCGAAGAACTTAGCAAGATCATTGAAGCTGTGAAAGCCAAGAAGGCCGAGGAGGCCAAAGCGGCCCAGCAAGTCAAGCAACAACAACGCGTCATCCAATCAATCAGCACCGGTGGTCTTCCCGAGAGCAGCATGAGCAGAAGTCCGCAGACAGCATCGGCCAATACCGCTTCACCAAACATGCTATCCAACTTCAGCCTGTTTGGCAACTCGCCGTACAATTCGTATCTGCCCTTCGCTATCCCTCAATCTGCGAGCTCGACCACGTCTCAGTTCACCATGCCACCCCAGTCTGCTTCGACCGCGGATTTCGGATTCGATTCGAGGAGGCCGTCGTTGGGTGCCGCGCACAACAGCAGTGGTAGCAACGACGCGTCGTCGTTCATGTCTGGCTCGTCTTCCAACGTTGCTACCCCACCGTCTCAGGGCACGAACGGGTCGACGCCCATTATGGTCGATCAATCGGGTCCCGCACTCTCACAAGCGCTAGCCGGTGGTGCAACGGATTCGTGGTTGGCTGGAGCGTTCGAGATGCCGACGTCGCCGAATTCGCAGTTCTTGTCGTTCTTGAACGGAGGAGCATTCTCGCCAAATTCGTACTTGAATATCCCCGCCGATAAGGAGTAGGACAGGCGGGATATTTCATCTCTCACAAACAAACCCAATAATCCGTTGAACGGAGGTGGAGGATGGGTAGCGTGCTCAAAGAGATGAGCGCACCCCAACCTTTACTTCGTTTGGCCGGGTTCATCGAAGGTAGCATTTGGCATTAAAGTCGCTTCGCATTTTTGCATTCCACCGCACACGGACCCTATTTGCAGTGCATGCTCTCCCTCTCTATCCAATATCGTCGTATATCTCTCGCATTTCGCTTTCAAAGTCCCCGATAGTGGTTTCGCTTGATTATGTATGTGTATCTTTTCATCTTTACTAAACAAACCTCTCATCGCCATGCATGCGCTCCTGCATGAAAGCTGGGCATTTTTTTCATTGGTTTTCATTTTCTTCTTTCTGTATCTCTCTCTACTCAGCTGATCCCCGCAGTATCGTAAGGAGTTCTTGGTTGCTGTAAAATAATAAATCTTCGTTGTGAACAGCAGTCGCGAATCTAGTGTGCAAGCGTGACATGAAATGGGGATGCTTTTCAATTCATAGAATTACAAATCCCATGCAAGGGTCGTGTTATCACTATTTACTAAGCTGCAGCGGCCGGCTCGATCGGGTACCACTTGTTGAAAACGCCCTCCGGGTCGTATTTCCTCTTCACCTCCCTCAACCTTGCATAATTGGGTCCGAACACTAGCGCGGCTCCCTTTGGCTCGGGATCGTAGTTGGCGTACGCGACACCAATAGCGTCGTCTCCTTTGCCTGCACGGTCTGCAACAGGTGTCGTTTGGGCTACGGCCTCACAGTATCCACGAACAGCTGTTCGCGCTTTGGAGTCGAGCGATGGGGTCTTGTAGAATATGAACGTGAGGCATTCTCGACCCTGTGTAGGTATTCCGGTTTGAGTCAGCGCGACGGAACGCGAGTAAGGAACGGGGTACGTACAGTTCCACGCCCTGCATAAGCCGTAGCGTCAAGTGGGACGGAAAGGACAGCTTGTTTCGGAGTGAACTCGAACAAGGCGCCGGAAGCTGCGAATTCGGGCTCGTCCTTGACTGATTCGTCTATGGCAGTGATTAAGGCTTTGACCGCCTCGTATGTCACTGTAAGGAGGGAAAAGAGTATAGTGTGAGTTTTGGACGGATACGAGGATTAGCGATACATAGGTCTAGACATACGCTTGGGTTTCACTGTGATGCCCTTGCAGTACTTGCGGCCTCCATGACCCATAGCAAGATTCTATGCGCCGAAAAGACGAATCAGTGCGCCGTCGTTGAGGGTGGAAATCAAAGAGCTCACTTGAATGCTGTTGAGTTGAACGTACGGCATTTCATCGAATGCGAGTTCACCAGCAGGTCCTAGGGAAGATCATGGTATATATAGGGAGATCGAAGTTTCGTCAGCATCTATAACCTGAGCGACAGAAGAAGGAACATCCTGACTACCCACCCAGGTCGTAAAAGTTCTTTGCTGCTTTCCTTGCTTCATCGACTGGACCGTTGTAGAAGTACATTAGCCGAATGACAGGCTCTCCGTTCTGCATCCGACCTGGTCAGCCTGAAACAACCTTTCCGGAAGGGAGGGAGCACAATACACACCTCAGACCCAGGACCACCTCTGAAATAACCCCAGTGACAAGTTTCATTTTGTCCGGCAGTCTCGAGCCATTCCTCCATGGTAGTGACGATTTCCTCTAAGCGGTCGACCGGGAACCAGATGAAGCTGAAAAAAACGGTGGAGCGTTGAGGGTGGGCCTTGAATACGAATTCAGTGATAACCCCAAAGTTGGATCCGCCGCCTGATATAATTCACGTTGAATTGAGTGAGGGAAAAGGAATAATTGCTTGGATGACATGTAGCCTTACCCCTGCAGCCCCAGAATAGATCGGGGTGTTCTGTTTCGTTGGCGGTGACGATCTCGCCTGAAGCTAGGACGATGGTGATCTGGAATACGTCAAGCTAAGCCCTCAAAGTCCATGTCGAACGTTTAATGACGAACCTGAGCCAAGTTGTCCAAAGCGAGACCGTGTTGACCGGTGAGCCATCCCCATCCACCTCCTAGGACTAGCCTAAAATTATCATTTCGCGAGAGTCAGATTTTGATGAGCACTACCAGAATACATCTTTTACTTACCCGCCGACCCCGGTGTGGTTGACTGTGCCAGCAACAGTGGCTAAGCCGTGCTCAGCGCCTGCTTTGTCGACTGCAGAAAGCAAAAAGGTCATTGACTGAACCATCCTGCGCCGTGACACGACAATTGGAGTAACCTACCAGGCTCCCAAACTGCTCCGCCTCCAACGTAGATGAGCTTCGCATCTGGGTCGCATCGAGCAGTGTTGAGGTATTTGCCCAAGTGGATCACTAAGCCGGTGGTGGAGGAAGACCCCTTGGCACGAAAACGCGGGGTCAGTCATCGAGGGAGGCCCTATCAAACGCTCGATACGTACCGACCAGGAATGTCCTCCACCGCAAACAGCAATGTCCACCTTTTCAGCCTTGGCAAATTTGATAGCTGCGGCAACGTCTTCCGCGTTCTTGGGGAAGACAACGTACGCGGCTTGTTGGACGCTGTTGTCGCTCCAACGAGCAATTCCGTATTCGTAACCCTCGTCTCCTGGGCGAACTATTTCGCCGAAGAGGGTTGACTTGAGCTGGTCGTAGGCTGAAGACATTTTGGAAACTGTGATGGCTGGGTTCGATGAATGATCATCCATCCTGCAACCAAGCGCTCTCTTTTTATACGGGAAACGGTCACTTGAAGACCGAGAGTGGAATAGTTCACAGAGACGGCTGTTAAGCTTCTGCCGGTTAACGGGTGTAGAGACCCGAACGCCGATTGTGTATGACAGGAACCATTCTCCTCGAACTTTCTTTCCTCGGTGGGGACCAAAAAGCGCTTGTTCTGAAGTTTCTTGTAGCTAGTGGAAACATGCAAAGGACAGCGATCTCGTCATATGTCTCTGGTCGATGCATGTGACTACCCTCTTAGGGTTTTCAATGCCAGGAGCTGGAGGAGTTACTTGTCTTGAGATGACGTGATACTACGAGGCTGCAATTGATTCCAACGCTCGATTTGGGGTGGTGGTGCAAGACGCTCTGCACATGTCACGGACAGACTTGTGGGTACGATTCGTAAGATTGTACGGGCTATATTGGGTCGGGGGCGTGCGGTAATTTCCGGACAGTATATGTGCCATATTACCCAATGCGGCGGGAACGGGATCCTCGGCGTCACTTCTTGGCTCTCCAGACATGGAGCCGCCCCAAAGGTCCACCGCGAACGGAAAGATAGGCAGAGCATCGCTTCGATAATGATTTTATTGATCCGTGCAAGTCGGACCAACGGCATCTACTCCAAAAGCCGAAGGCAATCTATTCTACGCTGTTTGTCATCCCTCGCTGCCACCAACTATATATAGCAATGCCACCCGGATCAAGCTAGTTTCGGCTCCGCGGCTGGTTCGATTGGATACCATTTCCTCCAAACGCACTCTGGGTCGTACTTTTGCTTAACCTTTCTCAACCTTTCGTAATTCGGTCCAAATACCATCGCCGCTCCTTTTGGGTCGGGGTCGTAGTTTGCGTACCCGACACCCAGCGCCTCGTCGCCCTTCCCGGCTTTGGTCGCAATGGATGCCTCGCTGGACACGATGCTGCACCATCGACGAACGTGGTCCCGAGTAACGTCATCCAGGCCAGGGTCAGTGTAGTAGATCCATGCGAGGAATTCTATACCCTGGAAGAGCCATTGCGCGATCAACAGTGTCACACGACAATCGAAGGAAGACAGCGGCGCTTACGGTCCCTCGTCCTGCATATGCGGTCGAATCCAACGGTACAGACATCACGGCGTGCTTAGGAGTGTAATCAACCAATACACCGCAATTCGTAAAGTTCGCCGACAATTTGTTCGCTTGATCCATCGCTGCGACCAAGTCCTTCATAACCGTGGGCGTCACTAAAGCACCACAGCGGTTGTCGTCAGGGGAGTTCATCGAGCAACCCCAAGGTAGCGAGATAGCTTACTCTGGGATCTCATCGTAAGTCCTTTGGCATACTTTCTCCCTCCGTGCGAGTTTACGGCATTCTGCCAAACAAAGAGATGAGCATATTCAAGGGAGGTCAAGAACAGGGAAAAAAAATCGCACCGCTATGCTATTAAGTTTCGTGTATGGCAATTCCTCCATTGCGTTCTCGTGAGAAGGACCTGACGTCTCGCAGGTTAGCTCTGTGAAACCTTGAAAGTCGGTTCAATCAAAGTCTCACCGGCATCGTACAGCTTCTTTGCCGCTTTTCGGCCCTCTTCAGGAGTCCCATTGTAAAAGTAAACTACTCTTACTACGAGTTTAGTATCCTTTCAGACCAAGCTCACTACTAGTTAGCGAAAGTCCTAAATGAGGGAAATGATAGGGAAAACATAGCACGGCAATCCTCACCTTTGCCCCAGCTCCTGCACCATTACACCTCAGATGACAGCCTTCGTCGGATCCGGCCGTCATATACCAATCTTCCGTTGCTTCGACCACTCTATCAAGTTTCTCCATTGGGAAGGTGAGGAATGTGACGAAAACGGTGGATCTTTGTGGGTGAGCTTTGAACACGAATTCGGTTATAACGCCAAAGTTACAGCCTCCGCCTGAAGTTAAAGAAGTGTTAGTGGGTTGGGTGGCAGTATAATAGGACGAGGATTTCTTGACGTACCTCGACAGCCCCAGAATAGTTCAGGATGATCGTTCTCGTTAGCTAGGACAATTTCACCAGAAGCGAGGACCACAGTGAACTAAAGGCGTGTTTGAAAAACCAAGTAAGAATCAAAAACTGGCGCTTCATATTTTATAAACACGTGTTAGCAAGGCAGCCACGTACCTGAACGATATTGTCAACTACCATACCACGTCGGCCAGTAAGCCAACCGTACCCGCCTCCCAAAGCTAACCTAGTAGTACAAGATCGCCGTCAGTGTAAAGCAGATGATTTCCGACTCAAGCGAGTGAAGCTCGTACCCTCCAACACCGGTATGGTTTACTGTCCCTGCAACAGTAGCTAACCCGTGCTCCATACCCACTCGGTCGACTATCGACATATCGGCCAAAAATCACGAATGAATCAAGTCAGTACAAGCCTTCATCATTGGGAATAAAACTGCTTGGAGTGTATTTATGGGGGAAACGCACGACGTACCGGTTTCCCAAAGAGCACCACCATCGACGTAAAGCAACTTGGCTTCAGGATCACACCGTGCGTTGTTAAGATATTTTCCCAAATGAATAACGAGTCCAGTAGTTGAAGAGGCGCTCTATTACATGCAAGCCATCCAACTAAGCTTCTAGGCAATGGAATCCAAGAGAACAGGGGAAAAGGGAACAGTGCCGCCACTCACCGACCAGGAATGCCCTCCGCCGCAAACAGCCAATTCCAACCCTTCTTCTCTCCCAAATCGGACCGCCTTCGAAACATCTTGCGCATTCTTGGGGAACACCACATAGCTCGCAGGCCGGACGGACGTATCCGTCCATCGAAAAATCCCGTAATCGTAACCTTGTTCACCCGGGCGAACGATTTCGCCTGAGAGAGCTTTCTTCAAGTTTGCGAAGGAGGACGCCGCTGGCTGATCGGATTGCTGGGTGTGCGACATGATGATGATTGTGGCTTGGTATACGTTGAGGGAATGTTTCAATGTCGCCTAGCTCGAGTTCGATTAAAAAGACTACAAATGGTTTGGAGCGTGACATCATCGAAAAACGCCCACGCATCCAGTATAGGTACAATCCGATATCAACCCCGAGAATTCGAGGGTCTCAATCTATCGTCGAACAGCTGCGTGGGCAGGAAAGGCGTTGCTGTTAAGGCTGCATTTGGGGTGAAGTGGTGCTCACGGCCATCCCAGAATAGCCCGAGCCCCGAGCTTACTGACGTCACACGTGACTGATTTCGAGAACAGCGTTCAAGCTCAGGTTTCCTAGACCGAAGATCCCATAATCCAGGAAGTTGGAGCGAGAGTTCGCTGTTGCCGATTATATGAGCTTATCACAACGAAGCATCCGATGAAGAATGTCTTATTATTATTTTTTGAAACGTTTTCCAGATGCAAAGACATCGAAGGGTCTATTTATCCATCCCCCAAGGTCTTTACGACCACACCACTGGGCCGGGCTATAAGGAGAGAGGAGTTTGGATTAGGTTCAGGGGTGCTTAACATTGATGAAGGTGCTTACCAGAACATCGATTGTAGGCTGCGGTTGTACGAGACGAGAGTGATCAGTCCTTGTCCTTTCCGAAGAATCCCAATCAAAGCGAACCTACAATCGGCCACCAGATGTTGATTCACAGCCCGGGTTCGTTTCTGGTTGTAGACACCAGGGATCGCGACAACGCTGGTGCTGGGTGGGCTCGAAGTACCTGTACCGAAGGCGTGAAGCTGGCCACAGGAGATCCAATGAATAGACCACAATCGTTTCGCTGAAAGTCTGTCTTGGTGGACGGATCTTGAGACTGGGATTACCCAGTACCCAAGCCTATTACGATGTACGGATTTCCAAAGCACTTCTCAAGGAATCAAACGCAATGAGATTTCACGTGTGGGATTTTCCCGATAAAGTAGCCGAGACGGATATTATTGAATGATAGGGGGTATCTAATGTATCGCATTGGGTCACATACCTGGACTAAACGAAAAATCAACAGGAAGGGGAAAGAAAAGTCCGACTAATTATTCCAAATCGGTACTTGTTGCTCAGCATCCTCTTTCTTCTTCTTCTTCTTCTCCTTCAATCCCCAGTCCTCGTCCGTCACCTCGTGCAACCTGAGCTCCTTCATCCCAAACACTAGGACTGTCCCCAGAGCACTAATCGCAGCCATAACCAACCAGACAGTTCTCAAGCTACTCGCAAACGCTTCCTTAACTTGAGTCTTTATAGGTTCCTCCAACATGTGGATGGCTGGGACAGCGGCGTACGCAATCTTCACACCGTGCCCGCCGGTACTTGTCAGTGTCTCCACAAACGACTGCGGCAACTTTCTCTTCAACTCGTTTTGCAGGATCGTTGCCCCGATAGTGACCCCCCACGTTTGGGCGTAAGATCGGGTGAACGTGAAGAATGCTAGAGCGTGTGCTGTTTCGGTGACGGGGATGGACGCAAGGATGGGGAATTGCGGGGCGGAGTACAGAACGCCAAGACCGAAGCCTTCGATGATCTGGAAACCGATGTACATTCCTTTTTTGGATGACGCCTTGAGGAGAGAAAGAAGTCCGATGCCGACGGACGTTAGGATCCAACCGATGAAGTTCTGTGGACGGTAGACGTTGAACGCGACTGCAGTAGCTCCGCAGACTGGCATATCAAGATTCGTCAGTAAGTGGGAAGATAGACAGAAACGTTACCTAGAACTGACTCATGGCGCCGGGATCAATGGTGAAAGCATTTCCGAAGAAAGTAATGCCGGACTTGAGGGGGCTTTGCTCAAGGGAGGCTTGGAAGTACACGGGGAGGTAGAACAGCACCGCGGTGCAGACGATGCCGTGAAGGAACACGGTGATGTATCTAGGAACAACGATACGATAAGAATCGCGGGTTCTCCGACCGAGTACGAGCACAGTACGACCCACCCAATTAAAGCCGTCCGGTTGTTCACCAACTCCCAAGGCACAACGGGTTCCGTAGCTGCTTTTGCTTCCCATAGGAAAAAGAGGGCAGTTCCAGCTAGGCCAATGATGAGTGGAACCCATACCGCAGCGGATCCCCAGGAGTGTTTCACACCCCCCCAAGTCAGTGCGACGACGGTGACGGTAGTGGACGCAATGACGATTGCGTTGCCGGTCCAATCCATACGACGCATCTTAGTCCTAAGGTCGTCTTGAGGTCCCTTGAGAGCGAGGCAGAACCAGACAAGAACCGCCGCAATAGCCGTTAAGGGGAGGTTCATGTCTATGAAAGACGCGTCACCGACGGTTATAAGTTCAAAGTGCAAACCACGGTCAGAGTTATACTCACAGAATAGCCACCTCCAACTGCTTTGCGAAAACGCGCCTCCTATAGGTGGACCGATCGCAGAAGCGACGGCCCAAACTGCTCCGGAGATACCCATGTAGTTACCCCTCTCGCTCAAGGGAATGAGGTCAGCAACGACGATTTCGGTCATGGCGAGGATACCACCACCACCAACACCTTGTATAGCTCGTCCTGCGATGAGCATATTCATGTTCTGGGCGCCCCCACAGAGCCCGGATCCGAGAGCAAAGAAGGCGATTGAGCCGAGGACGACCGGGCGACGCCCGAAAATCTGGGCAAGGCCACCTAAACACCGACGCCGGGTGACAGTTAGAGCACGTTATCCGGTCATTTGAGGAAGGAGAACCAGCACCCACCAACAAGCGGCAAGATAGCAGTACTACCCAGCGCATATGCGGATCCAACCCAGACGAATTCCGACCCATCGAGAGCATGGACAATGGTGGGTAAGGCCGTCGAGACGCTAGTCAGCTCAATGGCACTGAGGAACATGGTGATCATCATTGCTGCAATGACGAGCCAAAAGCGTAGGTCCTTTTCTCCTTGCTGTGGTGGTGGAGAAGGGCGTTCGGATTCGATTGTTCGTTCGCCAATGAGAGTCGCCTCGACTTCGGGCGTTGCAGTGCCAGATGATGGATTATCGTCGATGTTTGCGAGCCGTTGGGTTTGAGTAGGCGTCGCGCTCATGGCCGTGAGGGTGCTGGGAGGAAAACAAACGTTCGTTGCACCGAGATGTGTCTACTGAAATTGGGAGAGGAGCCACCACACCACACTCTTATACATTCTGGAGCACGTTCGGAAATAGAAAGGTCTTGGGTATGGACTTGGCGGTGTGATTACAGTCTGGACTGCCTTGGGTATTAATGTATTGGCGCCGAACCACGTGTCCGAGCAGGCGCTCAACCATCGCAAAAGACTGGGAGGCTGCGTCGCCCCCTCTGGAGCGCTGACCGAGGCTCATGACAAGAGGCTGGGAGTAGTAGTAGTGCTGCCGCGAGTGGGAAAAGCCTTACTTATAAGGCATCGCACATGCCGTTTTCAGCAATGAACAGCGGTTGCGCCTGCTCTCTTCCCGCAATCGCTTGCTCAAAATCGCGTCAACCTGTCGAATGGCTTGCCCAAGACCCTGTATTTTTCCGATGTGCTGTTTTACACGAACTCTCGCGAGGGAAGACATGCGGGATGAGCGTAATGGCCGCTTGAACCCTGAAACCGCCGGCAACTTCGCCCGAAAACAGACTTGTACTTGCTCCTGCATCGCACCTGGTTGAACGATTTCGCTCGATAGAAATTTCTTCAAGCTTGCGAATGAGGACACCGTTGGCTGATCGGATTGTTGGGTGTGCTCCATGAGGATGATTGTGGCTTGGTATACGTTGGGGGGCGTTGTATTACCGCCGGACTGAGTTCGATTAAAAAAACGGCTACAAATGGTTTGGAGCGTGACAGCATCGAAAAACTTCCACGTATCCAGCATGGGTACAATCCGATATTGCTTACAGTGGTTTGCATAATGGTTTGCACCCCCTTCCTCCCGCCGACCCTGCCCCACCTTCCCAAAAGGTCCACATGACAAAGAAAACTGTTACTTCCGTTACATCTAGAAGCACGCCAACATCAGGCAAACGCAGTGATTTAGTGACGGTTATGTGACAGCTACGTGAGTGGCGTTCGTCGGACTGCTGCCTTTGGAAGGTGGGGCCGGGGTCGGCGCGACTAAGGGGGTGCAAACCATTATGCAAACCACTGTAGTATACAGAGCATACAAATCGTCAATTCTAGAATATCTACATCTCAGGACTCCTGAGTATTCTTTGTAGCAGGCCTGATTGCAAACCAGCGGTCGAAGACCAGATCCGGATCGTACTTCTGCTTCACTTGTTGCAAACGGGCGTAGTTTGAGCCAAATATTTTCTTTGCATACTCATCGGTTTCATTCATTGTTGAATAAATGTCCGCCGTGTTGACGTAACCGAGAGATTCTTGGGCCTTTGTGGACGACGATCCGGAGACTACCTTCTTGAGCTTGAGACATTCATCTCTTGCCCTGGAACTGAACGTCTCATCGGTCCAAAAGACTCCGCATATAACGTTGACAAACTGGAACAGTTCAGGGACATTAGGTATCGCACGAAAAGGGATGATAGACTTCCTCGTCGCTCACATTATCCCGTTGACCAAAGGCCGCAGCTTCCAGTGAGACGCTGGCGACCTGCTCCAAGTAGTAGAATTCGTAGATAACCAAGGAGAATGGTGCCTTTTTGACAAGCTGCATCAGTGCATTAAACGTCTTTTGAACTTGCTCGTAGTCGAAGACATCTATATGGGCTCCGACACAGAGCTTGTTTCCTGGAAGCTCGTTCGCTGCGTTCTAGAAGAAAAGGCACGGGTATCCACAGTGAAAACGTACCCACAGATTGACCGAGTATAGAAACGTACCGCAAGATTGCTAGCTTCTTGCCAGGGTATTTGGACATTTATAGCTTTGACCGGGCCTGTTTCCGTTACGAATCTTCAACCACAGGTCACGACATGGACCGAACCCTGAGTGAAATCGTACCAATATCCTGGAAACGATTGAATGCAGCCTCGCCCTCTTCCTTCGTGGAATTGCTTACTCCGGTGACTATCACGGTGGGCTAAATCAAAAGAATTCATCAGGCTATGATCCCCTACGGACAGGGAAACCCAAGCACCTTGCCATCTTTGTCAAGACTCAACCTCAGCTGGACGGCCTCCTGAGGTTTTCGGACAGTCAACCATTGTTGTATCGACTCAACCACTGCAGAGAGCTGGTCGGGAACGTAGAAATAGGCTGTGTCCAAGGTCATGAGAACGACAATGTCGGAGCTAATAGAATATGCATACCGATCGCGTAGCAATCTGGACGCTGTGGATGCAATTTCACCACGACTTCGGAAACTACACCAAAGTTGGAGCCACCTTTTTGAGAAGTGAATCACCGCCCAAAAGATGGTCAATATGAGCGTACAATAGGTATTGCCGGTGACCTACCTCCGCGGAGGCCCCAGAGGAGGTCCGGATTTTCAGACTCGTTCGCTTGGATGACCTCACCAGTGGCAAGGACAACGGTAGCAGCAACCAAATTGTCCGCGGCTAGGCCATAAATGCCAGTAGAATAGCCCACCCCACCGCTCAATACGTAGCCTCCTATGGATACTTGGCTGCACTGCATGTACCGAACGTGAGCGGCGTGTTCTTCCAAACAAGAACTCAAGACATACGGCACCAACACACGCACCCAGACCTTCGATGGTAAAGTTAGCTAACTAAAGTGGGGTGTGCGGCTAGAAACAGGGGTGACTTGAATACGTACCGTGCTTGATTGTTGCGACCTCGACATCGTGCGTCCTCGCTCCGGCTTCAATATACGCTACCTTGACAGCCTCGTCGATCCGAATACGAGTCATGTTTCTCATATCAATAAGCAAGCCATCTGTAGCCGACGCAGTGCTTGAACTGTGACCTCCGCCGCGAACCGCCAACGGCAACCCTTCTACACGAGCAAACTGCGGCAAGACCAGTAAGCCATGCAAATTAAAAGGCCAATATCTGGCTCACCTTGATCGCTTCGGCGATGTCTTCGGTGACTGCAGGAGTCACTATTACTTTGCTTGGTTTAGTTGAGTTTGGTGCCCATTTTGAGAGATTGTAATCCGGATCGCCAGGGCGGCAGACAGTACCTTTGACGCGTTGTCGAAAGTTCTGCCCCGATCTTCGGAGTTAGTCTTATATATTTTCATTATTTGGCTAGCAATTTACCGCGAGGGAATCGCCCGCAATGGCTGTTGGGTCTTCAGACATGATTAAGGTGTCCGCTCGAAGGGCGATGGCAGCCTGTCGGTGTGAGGGGGGACGGGGGGAAGCTTTCGATTTAAATCCAAAGAGTAGTACACAGGTTTAGGGTCAAATGACCCTTGTAAGCGGGGAGCACTCAGCAAGCCCGGGTGGTACATGATAACGTGGGAATTGAAGAGCCACCCCTTGGAGCTTTATGACCTATTGCAAAGACCGAAATGAATGGTCGATTGAGTTCCTCATCCTTGGCGTTGTATTTACAGTGGTTTGCATAATGGTTTGCACCCCTTTAGTCGCGTCGACCCCGGCCCCACCTTCCAAAGGCAGCAGTCCGACGAACGCCACTCACGTAGCTATCACATAACCGTCACTAAATCACTGCGTTTGCCTGATGTTGGCGTGCTTCTAGATGTAACGGAAGTAACAGTTTTCTTTGTCATGTGGACCTTTTGGGAAGGTGGGGCAGGGTCGGCGGGAGGAAGGGGGTGCAAACCATTATGCAAACCAGTGTAGCTCGGGGGTTCAGTTCCAATCTATTGGCGAACAGCTCCGTGGGCGGGAAAGGCATTGCTGGGGTAAGGCCGCATTTGGGGTGAAGTGGTGCTCCCGACTGACGTCACACGTGACTGATTTCGAGAACACCGTTCAAGCTCAGGTTTCCCAGACCGAAGATCCCATCATCCGGGAAGTTGGAGAGTTCGCTGTGGCCGATTAGATGAGCTCATCATAAACGAAGCATCCAATGAAGCATGTCGATTTTTTTTGAAATATTCTCCAGATGCAGAGACATGGAAGGGTCTGATTATCTACCCCCCGAGGCATTTTACGACCACACTGCTGGACCGGGCTATAAGGAAAGAAGAGTTTGGATTAGGTTAAGGGGTGCTTAACATTGATGAAGGGGGCGTGCTTACCTGAATATAGGTCGTAGGCTGCGGTTGGACGAGATGAGAGTGATCAGTCCTTCTCCTCCTTTCCAAAGAACCTCAATCAAAGCGGACTTACAATCGGCCACCAGATGTTGATCAACAGCCCGGGTTCGTTTCCGGTGTAAACACCAGGGATCGCGACAAGGCTGGTGCTGGGTGGGCTGGAAGTACCCGCACCGAAGACGTGAAGCTGGCCACAGGAGATCTAATAAATAGGCAAAAATCGTTGTTAGTATTGTATTCCCCACCTGATGAAAAAAAGGCTTCAAAATGAGGACTTACGTAGAATTGGGCTTCGCCGTAAGCACTGGCGGTATGAAGAGCGATGTGTTCGATCCGAACCAAGTAGTCGCCCGACACGAGCTTGGATGGGATCGTGAAGGTGAAGCTGGAGAGGTTGTCCGCTGGCCACTTGATCGTGCTACCGCCGTCGGTTATGGCCCCGAGTTGTGCGACCTGAAGAGGGGAAGCAGCTTAGTGACCAAATTTCAACTTGCAATAACCCGCCCCAAACCCCAAACCCCTACCTTGAACCAAACTTTGCCAGTTCCGCCGAAAGTCGCAGCTGTTTGTCCTGAAGGAACCTTGGCCATATAGACGTTGATAGGACCTGGGTGGAATATAGGCGTGTCAAGCGCAAATCCGATCTAACCAAGAGCCAAGCAATCAGTCAACGAGCGCCCTGGATCAGGCTTCACCCTCTCTCTCGACACTCACCACCGAGCCAGCCTTGGCCCAGGCAATCCCAGGTGCAGGTGAGGCACCAGCGTTGCAGGTCATGTCATTCGAGGTGACAACAGTAACAGGGCTATTGATGTTGGTGTTTGGCTTGACGTATTGATAGGCTGCTGTCGTCTGTTTCGGAGATGTATGAGTATCAGTCTGGTTCTCAAAAATATAAAAGGCAGAAGTCTGCCTCGGAGCTTACAGTGCTGTTGACGATCAGGGAGGTCCATCTGTAGTGGGCAGCGACCTGGGGTACGAGGACGGCAGCAAGGCCGAGGGCGGTGGCGAAGAACTTCATTGGAAACCGATCGTTTTTTTAGGATGAGAGGGAGAACTGACGAAGTCGTGGATGACCAACGAAGTCGAATCCAATGTGACCCTACTCCGAATATTTATAAAAGCATTCCTCTTGCCGTCAAATGCCAAGCCCATCACGACGACTCCTTGCCAAAATGTCGCAGTAAACTTGGCCTATGCAATCCGAGATAAGTTCGGAGCTGAGCGTCCGATTGGACGGGGGTGAATGGTGCTTACCTGTTACCATAGCGTGCTTCGAAGGATAACTAGCGGGGTGCTTACTCGAAGAGCAAAAATGTGTCCCGACTAATCGCCACGAAGTCCGCGTGTGGGAACCAAGGAAGCGCCGAGACACTTTGGCTGCTATTCTACCGAAAATGGAAACCGTCGACCCGGGCCGAGGACCATATTCAGTGAGTATTTTCCAAAAGAGGAGGTCCAAAAGAAGGTCTTGGCATTTCACGCTGTTGGTGAGATAGGCCGTCCTGTATTCTCCCGAAAGAAAGGAGCAGGCCAGTAGGAGACAGAAGGCTGTCCGAATCAGCGCCGCGTCACATTGGGTGACCAGGAGAGAATGGAGTTGACCACAGAATCTCCTATTTGTCGTTAAAGACTTTATCCCCTTGGGACTCGTCTGAGGTTTGAAGGTCGACCTGGGGTGGCGTGATGGTTGTTTTTTGTTTTGATTTCACGAACCAAACATTGGACTGTGGCGTCTTTCCACGGATACCTCAACCTTTTTTTCGCGGCCGACTCGGACGCCTCCCCATCATCAATTTCCCTAAGAGCCCCTAAGGAATATCATTACAACCTTTCTTATATCACAAAGACTATAACTACAATCTGAATCAATCATCAATTGGCTTACTCCGCAGGCTCAATCGGGTACCACCTATTCCAAACATTCTCCGGGTCATACATTTTCTTGACCTCTCTCAACC
>WSUB01000315.1:0-25313 GCA_019633425.1 Tulasnella sp. 424 | reverse complement strand
CCGAGTGCAGGGGGAAAGACCACCAACGTCTACTTATCCCCGCCCAAAGATCTACACAAGACTGGGGGAACGCGCCCTTCCCCAGCTTCCCCATGGGCATCCACCCCATCTCGTCGAGCATTACTCGACGCACTCGGGCTCCCCCCTCTTCCAGGCAGTCCACCCAGTTTGGTCGCCCCTCAACCAACTCGTTCGGTCTCGCGCCCACCTCCTCCCCAGCCAGATTTGAATGACCTGGTGTCTCAAACTTCTGGGAAGGATATTCGTTCCGGATCTCCTGGGCGTCAGGGGCTCCACGACCGCTCCAAGCTGCCTCGTGCGCACGGACTCGATGGCCCTGCAGGCAGAAGGTTCGTAGCTTTCCTACCAGCGCACGATGCTTAAGATATACCGACGACTTTTCTTATCCAGCCATCCGTCAAACCCCGCAACAGGGCTTGAAGTCCAAGCCGCGAGGACTCGCGGGCCGATCTCGACTTGGCAACCTCGGAATGCACCATCCGAGTTCCTAAACTGGCCGGCCAGTCACGAACCGGAGACCCAACCAGACGAATTGCGCAGGTTCGCAAGTAAAACGGTAATGGTCGAATCTCGGGGTAGGAGGCCAAGTGCACTGAGGATGTTTACGCCCTCTTCGTAAGTTCCTTTGCATCGTGTCATGGCTAGGACTGAGATGAAGTACTTGGTTAGCTCTCCGCGAGAGGAAGCAGGCGACGCAAAGCCTCAAAAGGGATCGCGGCTCAGGCAGCTGCTAAACAAAGGGAGATCTGTGATCTGTAAGTCACTGCTCTACCTTCGATAACTCTATGAATTGTTCATCACGTTCTTTTCATGCACAGCACGCTTTGTATAACTTGCTCTCAATGTCTCTCACTCACGTTGGTTTTTTTACGATTCTTCTGGGGTCTTCTTGCTTTATTGCTGTTGTAGTATCGGGCTTCTTGTATTGCTTTCCCTCGTGTTGTACTGTTTTCCTTTGCTGTATATTTAATCGTAGAACCTGGTTCATAACATCGCAGCGCATTGCACTGGACTACTCTTCGCCCCCTAATGTACTAATAGGTTGTCTCTCGGAAAGGGCACCACTTGGCGCACAGTGCCATTAAGAAATACCCACAGACTAGACCATAAAGATTCCTCTCTCCCACTTCTAGATGAATTCGCCAACCGGATCGGCGGCCGTTTTAACCCGAGCAGAGGGTGAGGTCGATCGTCTGAGGCGATCCTGCTGCGTTCCTGTTCCTTGGCTGGCGCCGCATTGATGATCCCTTCACGCGTTTCTGGATGCTAAAGCGGCGCCACCAACTCTCTCCACCCTGGCGATATCTGGAGAAGCATGTGGGCGATGTACATCGAAGCTATGGCGAGATCTACTCGGTCTGAGATGGTTGAACGTCGATTCCTTTGAATGCGTCTCTTGCCTTCGCCCATCTCCCTCACTTCTGCCCATCTCCCTTTCCTTCCCGTTCTCGAACCTCGCGCATATCGAAGACGGCAATGCGTTAGCGTCGCTTCCGTGCGAGGATGCTCTCCGGAAGTCCTATCCAATCGTGAAGTTAGTCTAGGAAAAATGAAATGCTGTCAGGCTGACCTATGGTGCTTTTCCCGTAGGGAACCAGGTAGTAAGAAGCGGACATCATCGCCGAGACATTGCCCGATGGTGGGTAGGTCAAGCGCTGGGCCACCTTGAAAGCGAAGTTATTTACCGGCCTCGCCATCGCGAAGGCGAAAAAAGAGCGAGGCAAGAAGCACGTCGCGCGAAAGTCCAGCGCGACTACCTTACCGTCCCGACCTTTCTTGAAATTTCCGGGATGTATGTCGCAAGGGCAAAGGTAAAGACCATCGCGGGCTTCGGCCACGAAGCTAACCCGCCTAGTGTCTTCCCTGAGAGCGAGGATCTACCATGGCCGTAAGTCATCGAGGCGTACTGGAAAATTAGTGATCACTTACCCCATTCACGTGATCCTCCAGCTCTTCGACCGTGTTGTAGGTGACAAGAGACTCCCAGTCGCAGAAGAAGGTGTGGAAAACGGGACCTCCGCCGACGGGTCCAGGCGCAGAGCTAGGGGCTTTGAGGCGGATAAGCCACTTCACCGCCTTTGCGACCAGCTCGACGTCACTCTCCTCGCAGTCGGGCGCGTCAATGTGTTGCATGACGATGTGTCCGATGTTGCACCAGCGGGTGGGGATTGTGAAAGCGTCGTAGACACGAGGGACGCACACGGCGGCCTCTGGGTTGGCATCAAGGGCCTTGGCGACCCAATCCTGCGTCAACGCCTCGGCTATGGCGACGTTCCCGCCGTACTTGACCCAGGCCAGGAGTGGCCCGCCAGGCTCTTTGCGGAGGGGGATTCCGCTGAGCCGGTATCCCGCCTGTCGACACAAGGCCGCGATTTCATCGCGAGAAGGGAGATCGTCATTGGTAAGAAAGCCGAAGTTAGATGCCGCTGACATGGCGACTAGCAGGGGGTATCAGTCATGAGAGGGTTCGTACGGGTAGGCGTGAAGAGAAGCGACGTACGTTGCTGGGCAAAGCAAGGTTTCGGTGTGATGGGGCCGGAAGCGGAAAGGATGCAATAGCAGGGCGATTAATTTTCCCGTTTGACTATTGACCAATCATATCGCTCCGCGGAGCACTATCTCCGTTACGGCCGACACCCTTGAGTTCCCTCAGGTATACGAGGCAGAGAATAAATGAAGTGGTGGAAGCTGGAGCAACCGCAAGGCGATCGTTGTGCATAACTACGGGTAGGTCGACGATCCGTGGAAGAGCTCGATCGAATGGACCTTGAGCTCGGTCTGATTTGCGTTTGAATTCGCGTACACGGCAGATACCAGTCGACGATGGCGCTGAACCCACTCTCGTAGGCGTTGTCGAAATAATCAACCGAGGGCGAGTTGACTTGAAGCAACTCACCTTGCAAAACAACAAATGTACACCCCAAACTTGTAATCTTAGTCGAATCACTCTGTCAAGCGTTCACTTTGGAGGCGAAACATTCGCCATAGATTGGGAAGCAGGAATGATGAGAAAATGTCGTAAGTAACGCCAAAAGATGGTGATACAGTAATGCATCGTGACAAGAACCTCAGCTCTGTCTTGAAGACGAGAGCGGGAGGCGGAAAAGAAGGAAAGGTCCCCACGGCAAATCCCGCACTACATACAGTTTCAACCCGGGGGATAACCTGAAAAAAGCTGAGTGACGTAGTGACATGATAAAGAAAACAAAATCTAGCAGCATCCTCCCTGTCCAGGAGTCGTTGGTTTCGCCACGTTGACAGATCCACTTCCTGCGCCGGTGTTTGCTGGGGTTTCAGCCTGCGGCTGAGAGTCGATGAGACGGGTTTTGATATCCCTGCGCGTGTAAGGGTAGAATCCGTTAGTCCCATCTGTAAGTGGATGGAGAACCAACAAAACCGTTACCTTGCCAGAGTGAAGAAGGCGTCTTCCACGCCCTCGTTGATCTTCGCGCTGGTTTCGATGAACTTGATGCCAAGCTCGTCCGCGAGCTCCTGACCCTGCTCCTTCGTGACGATCCGCTTATCCTCCCAATCACACTTGTTGCCCACGAGAATCTTGTTCACACCCTCTGAAGCGTGTTGTTCGATGTTGGAGTGCCATGTTCGGATGTCTGAAGTGATAAGGGATAGCGATGTTAGGAGTCGTTCGAAGACGTAACCTAGCCTCTAGATACCCACTGGAGAAGGAGCGTTCGTCCGTCACGTCATACACCAGTAGAATGCCCATGGCACCACGGTAGTATGCAGTTGTGATGGTGCGGAAGCGTTCTTGACCTGCTGTGTCCCACTACGCGTTTGTAACGCGGAAGGCCAACGAAACAAAGTAGGGAGGATGATGACTTCAGTCAGCATGAGATCCTCCAAGTATAGATCCAGAATGTGCACGAACGATTTGAAGTTTGATTCTCTTTCCGTCTAGTTCAATGGTTCGAATCTTGAAGTCGATGCCAATAGTGGTAATGAAGGATGGCGTCCAAGCGTCGTCGCAGAAGCGGAGCAGAAGACATGACTTTCCGACACCTGAAAACGTTGAGTGATAAGAGAGGAGGAGGTGGGTGTCCTTAGCGCTTCAGAATTCGAGCCTTGGGTAGGTAGATCACCGCAGCTCCTTACCGGAGTCGCCAATGAGGAGTAGCTGCGGCACAAGGAAGCGTTAATAAGCGAGTGCGCGCCAGGAGCCATCAGGCGATAGTCACCTTAATTAAGAAATCATAATGAGGGGGTGACATGGCTTGACAACGTTAAAGCTAAGGACCATGAGATCGTTCCAAGGGCGGTTAGTTCAGTCCAGAAACCAACCGGACCATGAAGAGCGAATATGGGACGTTGAGGATTTCACCACGCACCGAAAGAGTACGAACCGAAGCTGAAAGGAAGTTGGTGTCGGCTTTGTTGAATAGTAAAGCAAAATGCTTGGTGGGACTTTGCGGTGCTGCGTGGAGTGACGATGAAGCTACACACCCACAAACCGAGCTTCACACGTCGACGGGCAGACGTAATCAGGACGTTCTCGACGACCTCTCGGACGCCGCTGCCCAACCCAATTCTAGAAGTTGCTTCCATGCGTCCCCGCTTTCCTTGCCCACAAAGCTGTGGGTGCTCTGTATCCTCTGGTCTCCAGTATCTGTCCTTTGAGCGTCGGGGCAGTCAGCACTAGTACTTCCATTCTGGTACTTTACTACGCCTTCGATTCCCCATTTGGTCTCCGTTCAATCCCCTCGACCCTCTCGAAACCCTCGAAACGAACAATCGCCTTATCCTGTACGCAACATATGTACACGCCCCATTTTGCGTAATTCAGGCTTGCGGTCGTTGGTCCACCAGCTCCTTTGACTGTTTTCGGCTTGTGCGGGGAGGTTGGTGTTTTTTAGTTGGATACGGCCAGGATCGACTTTGCATTTCTAACAATTTATCCAACGCTAACCTAAACTTGGTCCGCTTCCGGGCATTTTCTTTATCTCTAGCCCTGGTCGGGAGCTTTGAGTTGATTGGGCCTCGGCTTACTTGATGGTTATTTTTAGTCTCGTGTCCCGAGGATTTGGACGCACAGGAGCTGCGGGGCACGAGCGACGTGGGTGTTTTCGTGAGTAAAAACTTGCTTGTACCCACCATCGCGACAACGCCTCGGTGAGACCTCGAGTCACTGAGACAAGCCCAAATTCTTGCTTCCTAGCTAGCGCCCAACCGCATCCATCTGTTTTGCACAGCATTAGACCGCCGCGCAGCGAGTTAAAAATCATAATAACTTCTCCTTTGTGAGCCGCCAAGGCAGCTGGAGGCAAACTCAGAATGAAGCCAAGCAAGAGATCGACTCTTTCGACAACACAACCCATCGTAACACTCTTCATGAGGGCAAGACCTTGTGGCAGCATTCTCACCACAAGCCGTATGCAGTGTTTCATTGTCTCGCATTTCTCACACCCGCTGTCCAAATTGACTGACCTACCGTGAGTTTTTCAGGAGTTCCAGGTCTTCGAGACCAGCGCCACACCCTATCGTGCGAAAGCTCCCGACGTCACCGAAGCTGCCAATCCAGGCGGCTGGCGATGCGCAAGATAAGGCATTTAAACATCGCAGAGAACAGCCTGGACGTCCTTGGTTAAGGCCTCTTACCCAGAATCGAAGAAATACCCGCTGCACTACCTCAGACGAGCTGGCTACCTGCTTCGCTCACGCTTCCCAACTCTGATTTTTCCACCTTTCGGCGGACCTCGGCATCCGCGTAGCTCCTCCGTACAGCCGACTAGTTCTCTCCCCCTGAGGCCCTTTCGGAACGCAAAAGGAGCCAGTAAGGTAATTATAAGGTGGTTCGGCCACTCAAGCAATATCCGGTCAGCACGTCGACCCGCTTATCCGTCCTTCCTTTCTGTAGACAGCTTCTGTTTCAACCTCGCCTGGCTATACACCCCGGGCATCTGGATGTGGACCCCGGGCGATTCACTTCCACCCTTCACAATCTCCCGCCCCATCCTCGAGGGGTGTATGGTAATCGGCCAATCATGAGAGACTTGAATCGAAGTTGCCGGGTCTGTTTACAGCGAACCAGCCAAATGACCTCATCTTCCTACGGTTTCCTGCCCACACACGGAGCGGCTTTCTCGCAGACGTCCCTAACATATCCCAAGAACACACTCCCCTTTCTCAAGGACTCTCAACCACCGTGGAAAGCTTCGACAATCCGACGCTTATTGGGATTCGCATACAAAAGTCGACCATGGAGGTGTCTCGCATTGGCCTTCGGTGAGCTGTCTCTGTCCCTCTTTCTCTTTCCATCGACCCTCGTTCATCCCTCCTCCCCTTTGTAACTCTCATCCAGCCAGATCAACGCTGGATCCTACCTCTCCTCCAACCATAATATACATCAACTACGTTCAACTGATTCCATGAGAGATGGTATCGCGCACGATGTCTCGTTGCGTATGTCTTTCCAGGCCATCACTCCGATCAAGTCATTTGCTGACACGCGGTCTTGGAACCTACAGCGAAGGCAATGATGATCGGTGAGTCACTTCCTCCTATGGCAAGATCTTTGGATTCTAAGCTCCCCGTGCAGGAATATGGTTGGAGAGTGTGTTCTGGTACGATCCCTTCCCAAGTAGAGATGATTTAAACACTAAATTGTTATCCCATCAGGGGTTTTTACACCGGCCTTCTTGTACTCTGTGTCTGGGTCTTCAGGTACCGACGACGACGGTTGAGCACTGTAAGTCAACTGCTATAGACGCCTTAGCTACGCGCAGAGCTGATGCACGAATACTGCAGGGTGTTCTCACCGGTGTGGTCATCATGTATATTCTAGCAACGGTCCACTGCATGGGTGAAATGCAAAGGATGGTTAACGGATGGGTCGACCATCATGGCTCGCTAGCCGTATTAACCCACTTCAACACCGACAGCAGTGTGCTTGGAATGGCTATCTACGCGATCAACAACTCGCTCTCAGATGCCGTCGTCGTGTGGCGCTGTATTGTGGTGTGGC
Source organism: Tulasnella sp. 424 (assembly GCA_019633425.1). NCBI lineage: Eukaryota > Fungi > Basidiomycota > Agaricomycetes > Cantharellales > Tulasnellaceae > Tulasnella > Tulasnella sp. 424. The sequence goes on along the minus strand of WSUB01000315.1, from coordinate 18,313 downwards.
AGAGAGATTGGAGGGCGTGCACGTTGCCCATCTTGCTTCTGACTGCAACAACTGGTAAGCACCTGACGCCCCATATCGCTTGGGCATGAGACCACAAGCTCACCATCATTATGTTGCGCTCAGTCAACGGACTGTGGTTTGCCGCCCTCTTTAAGGACTTTAGGATGGACGACGAAGCCTATTCCGAGCGGTAAGCAACGAACGTTGCATTGTGACGAGGCCAAGACTAAAATGATATTGTGTCTCCCTCCAGTCTTCGTTCCAATGGGATTGCATTCTTTGCCTTGTCCCTGGCAACGAATTCCATCACGACGTCGTTGGTGGCTGGTCGGATCTGGTGGCTGGCGCATCGGGTTTATACTCCGGGATTGAGCACCGGGAGGTACAACGCGGTTAGTGACCCCTTAAATCCTATGCCCGTTTTTAAGGGGCTGACCTTGACTTTTGAATCAGGTTGTTGCCATGCTCGTTGAATCGGGCATTTTCTACTCCACCATCAAGGTAGCGGAGCTGGTTCTCTACACCCTCAACTCTCCGGCGGTCTTCATCGTCTTCTATAGCATGGCACAAATCATGTGCATCACGTACGTTGCTCTCGTTCCTTACTATTGATAAATAGCACCGGCTGACCGTGTCGCGGGGTATCTAGTCCAACGGCGATCTTCATGTTCGTCGCGCTTGGAATCATCGACAGTAGTGTCCCTCAGCAAACCATCAATCCTGAACGATCATTCATGGAGAGAGGAGCCGCCATCACTGGTGCCTCATTCCAGTTTGCTCGACCAACCCTCACAACCACGTTCGGACCTAGCAATACCATCGGTTCTGGCGTCGGTGTCAGCTTCCCGCTCCCGACTAAAAGGGAAAGCGTCGTGGACTTCAAGAGCTTTGGTGGGCATACGACAGTTGTCTCAACCCTTCCGGAAGAAAGTGGCCTCGGTGATGTGTCCGAAAAATCAAGTTACGACGAGAGGTGCAGCGGAAACACCTTGAGTGGATATGATTTGGAAAAACAGGTCGGAGGACCTTATAGAACGTAACAGTTGCACGAACCAGGCACTTGAAAGGGCCAGACGCTTCCATCTTAGTTAGCCACAAGGCAGTTCCCACCTGCCCTTGAGAGATACCCTATAACGAACTTTGTATTATATTTGCGTGTATTTTAGCCACTTACCTAGATTTAAAGTTGCATTACATGATTTAGCACGTGGATCATCACTCCAAGGGAACTCCGAGAATATCAAAGCCCTAAGTGAAATGATCCGACTTCAGCGAGTAACTAGTATCATTACCCAGGGCGAGCTGCTAGACAACTGCTGATATATGAGACCACAACACCCCCCGTCATCTCTTCGATACGCCAATACAACCAGCTGCCTAAAATCAACAGCCACTCTACAGATAGAATGTAGAAGGGATAAGCCTAGCAATGACACCAACGTATTTCGGGATCCCGGTCGCGCTTAGCGTGTCGCTGCAGGGACACATGTATTTTATTCTCAATCCCGTACACCCTTGCTCTCAATGCGTTGAAGCTTCGAAGAACGTCGTCGCAGAGGGTTGGACGATGAGTTCCCATGGTCATGTGCCACGGCGATAGTCGGTATCGCTTCCAAGCGAAAGGACCGAGGCAAAATTCGTTAAGGATCGTGGAGAATAGAGAAATGACCCAGGAGTCCTCGTCGTAGGTAGACTCCCGTCCGCCTAATTTTCCTAGATTCTCAAAGTAGTCAGCCAGTTCCGACAGGAGCTCGGAGGGGATTTCGCTGGAGAAAAGGTCCATCAGACTAATGTCAAGGCTACGAAAGTCTGATTTACCTGTCAACGTTGACTAATTGCTTAAAAATCTTTCTTAAAGTGACAGCATGCTCTTCTCGGAACGCTTTAGCCAAATCCAAGGCAGTAGGGGTGATATCTGGATTTCGCAGTAGCATCACCGAGTCTCCAAGCGTTAGGAGTCTGACTCCTGTTAGAGCATCCTCCCCACTACTCTGATTAGAGCTCCGTACGAGTTTACTTGCGATGATGAGGAGAACCATCAAGATGTAATCCTCTTTGGATCTGGCGTCGGGCCGAGCGTAACGGGCGATGAACCTACGGATCAATGAATCACTGATATGTCCAGGCATATCATACGTATTACTGTTAACACAGGAGTGAGTAGTAGTCAACGTAACAGGATGAAACTATCTCACGCTCTATAAGGTCCATGGACATCCGCCCAGACGTCTGGCATCTCGGCACCGGAAACAGCCAGTGTCATCAGAGAGACCACCGCCGGAGTGAATCCACTGGGTATGTGCCACTCCCGGCTGCCAGATTCGCCCGTTACAAGATCCAAAATTTCGCTCACGTAGTTGGGAAACCCCTCCCTGTCCAAAATGTATTTCCAAACCAAAGACACTCTAATGCTCCTGAATGACGACTTGTGGACCGCTTTGCTGGGAATAGAAAGTGCAGAATGCGATCCTTGGGGTTCCCTGAAGAAAGATGAAGTTGAACGAGATACTGGTAGGTCTAGGTCGCTCCCCATAAGGAAGATGTGAACGAGTGCACCGCGGGTCAGGCGCGCCCCAACAAATGGAGCTCCATATGAGTGTGTAGCGTGGTCATGCAATCGCAACTGCGCCGTCTTTTCGTTGGATACATGTGAGAGGTCGATGAGGCGCTTGCAGAATTCCTCATCGCCCCAGAGCTCGTGCAGTGTGTCCCGATTCTCGATGGCAATAATGTTTGCCGCTGCGCATGAGACTGAAATTGGATCGTCAGATGTAGTTATGACCCGCATGATTGCCTTGACTTTTAACCACTCGAGTTCCTCATCCGTTCGGGCGAACGGCAGAACTTTAATGAGCTCCATCGGTGCAAATTCCTGCTCCAATTGGTCCCGAGTGCCCGTCAGCAGTGTAACAAGCGTCGAACTGGGGTCGTAGTCGTCCAAGATAGAGAAATGAATGCCCGGAATCACGTCCTGAACGACGTAAAGTGCGGACATACACAAATCAAGCACTAATGTCGGCAGGGATAACACGTAGGGAAGAATGAGGTCGAACCAGAATGGAGCTCTGGTGAATAAATGGAGAAGGGACAATAGCGCCCACGAGATAAAATGCGAGAGCGGGCTATGAAACGGGCAAAACCTATCCCAGGTGGTAAACATTGCTGTTAGTACCAGGATCGCCAGTGCCGTTGTCAATACAGCCCCAACAATCCAGGAAAGGGTTTGGTCCAGCGTGCTGAGATAAAGGACGAGTGCGACGCAGAAGAGGATCAAGCCAATCTGAAGGAGAGTTGGCAAGATGTCATCGAGCACGAGCTCGAGATGCCATCGTTCCGCACCTAGGAATCGTCTGAGTTGTTCCCAACGCTGACGGTCCGCACCACCACCGCCACGTTTGCGGTAGTAAACAAGCCATTGACGGCCCAGAACTGCTAGGAAGGAGGAGATAAGGGCAAATGACAGGCTCACTGCGAAGAGAGCGTTAACAACCCAAAGGTCCTTTGCTGGGGAAAACCCGGCCGAAGGGAGAGGGGCTGGATTTTCGATACTCATGTTCCTTCCCAATGCTATCTGAAGAAGGATCGCGTTGCTCTGGAGTAAGAGCGCGTTCGTGTCGTCATTGGGATCGGCGGACATGAGCGGTAAAGTGAGCGCGAGGAATGCACTATTTACGCCGGCGAAGAGACCGGCCTATGTGTACGGCGGAGAACCCGGCCCGTCAGTCAAATAACAGCTGACAGCGAAGAAGGGCGCTTACAAAGGTGAGCAGTCCATCCAGCTGCTCCTTCAGTCCCTCAGCCATGTCTTTGTCTATCTCTTCTGCAAAGTCATCGTAGCAGCGATAAAATTGGCCACCATCCTGTCCGAACTCCTGAGGGGGCTCGAGGGTTTCAAGACTGATGAGGGCAAGAGGTTCGCGGGAAGAGGTGGTCATTTTTTTTTGTTGGGTTGAGGGTTGGGAGCTCAACGAATTGTGTCCGAGTGGGTTAATAAGTACGACGAGAGGGGCTTGTGTCTCGCGAAGCTGCGTGGTACAGCCATGTTCTGCCCCCCATATCCCCATTATTCGGTGGGGTTATCATTATTCCCAGATTCCCATAGCCGTTTCGAGCAGTTGAGGGTCTTATCATGGTCTTCAGGCGCCCATCTGAGTAATCGGTTTTTCGTCATCTTATACTCATATCTAATTCACTGCGCCTGCTCTTCGCATGCCACGTGCTCGCGCCTGTGTTTCCGCCTTCCGCTGCCTTTCCACTTCTAATCCATGTTTCCTTTCCTTTCGTTTCTTTTTGAGCTTTTTACAGGCTTGCCTTTTCCGCTTTCCGAATTCTTTACGCCAAGTCCTTTTGTTGATTTGGGCCTCCCATTACGGCGCTCTGCTTCGTTTCTCTCGACCTTCACTACCCTTTGGTGAAGGCAATACTTCAATCCGCTCCGATTTCGTACCGCAGCCCAGTCGACCCATTGATATTTCACTTCACAAGAATCCTTCTGGCTGTTAGCCTCCTGATCGAAGCAGGGAACATTTACGTAGACGTAGCATTCGGACATCCCACATAGTGCCACATTCAGATCACAATTATTTCTCTCCTATAAGATATATATAAAATGGTCAATTAGGCTTGTACCCGAATCCGGCGTTGGGCTTTTTCTATGCCATTCCGTCAACATCTGCACTGAACGCTTGCGAAAAGCTGTTACGGATAACCCGCGCCGAGGCGTGGTCGATACTTCATATAATAGGAGTGCTGGGTCTATTATGAAAGATGACGATCTGTGTTGAGGAGATGATAAGTAGAGTACGCGAAAAGGTTTGAGTCTCACAGAGCCACACGAAAGTGCTACTGTTGTGGCCTCCTCGAGCACCTGGCTACCTGTGTCAATTGGCGCAAGGCTGGGTCGGTGAAAAATCCCGGCGCCCGGCGTGTCAGTGTAATATAGGTCAAAAGAAAGAAGGAAAGAGAATATGATGGTCAATCGTAGGAGTAACAGCAGCCGCCAACCATGCTCTCATCCATTGGATAATGGGACCCGACTCGGATGCATCAACGCCGATTCGGGTGCCTGACGGGCTAGGAAAAGTCACCGAGCTCCTAGTGAACCACTTGTCGTGGCTCTAATAATAAATAGTTGCCTCCAGCTTTGAGTCGGGGAGTGAGAGCGGGCCTGACCTGTTGAATCGCAATGACAAATCAAACCCAGTGACGATAATTATTAATTGGTCCCGGATTCGTGACCTTGCACGTCCGCTCGAAGCGGGTTAATTTAAATTACAGGAATATTAGGGAACCGCGGAAATGGAGGTATGTCGCCGTTTATTCGTTAATTGTGGAAGTCGTTACTCGGCCTTTGAAACGGGCTGATGCTCTCGGCGACCGCGAAAGGCGCTGACCTTGCTTCCTGAGGATGCCTCCGCGACGAAAGCGTGACAAGGTGCTAAGTGAAAAAGAAAGTGATCGGCCACAAATAGCCGTCGCCTTTGATGCAGATCACTCAAGTGTGACCCCGAAGAACGTAGCGAGGGTCCCTCGCCATTCGATCGGACCATCCCAACGGAGCCTCGTGAAAAGCTTTCGGGTGCTTTTGTTTAACTATTTCCGGGTATTGGTCGGGAAGCGTCGGGTCTCGTTTTGACGCGTTGGGAGAGTTCTTGTAGGAATATTTCGCCAAATCTGTCTTATCACACAACGTGTGGTCGCCATCCTGAGATAAGCGGCAAAAGAGCCCTGATCACCAAATGGACCCTCAGTGTTGCCACGATCTTCCCCTGTTCATGTCTTGCTGACGGCCTTCCTGTTGCATTTCTCGTTGGCGAAGGACCAGTGAAGGACTGGACGCACGGAGACGTGGCAGATTGAATGCGGAGGTGGGCTGAACTTGTTTTGCTTCAATATTTAGTCGATGGCGCTGCTGGTCCCGACGGGTGAAGCTCGGTGACGGCTCCATGCGGTGCGTCCCCTGGTAGATACGACAATGATTATGTAGCAGAAGGAGAGTGAAAATTCCACGATGCCCCTCGTCCAGGGGGGAGGAAGTCAAAAATATACGCACCCCGATCCCTGTAAGCTGAGATTATTCGACCGGAAAAGAACTAAGTTATTTTCTGTACTAGGAAGGCGGCATGTTACGGCCAACAGATTTCTGGGGCCGTTCGACTTAGCGTCCGGCTCCATTTGTTATGGCTGAAAAAGGTGGCTGAGCGGGCGTACAATGGGAGAGTTGAATACTGCACTTGTAGCCAAGACGAATAGCAAAGTAAATAAGCAACATGGTGTGTAGGGGGAAGTAGACGAGGGGGGCCCTTGATGTGTGTCGGAGGAAGTTGCCGTGACTTCCGGCACGCGTCACACAACCTTTGAAGTTTGGACTGACCCCGCCCTCGTTGAGAAGCCCAGTCGATACGAAAAGCTTCTCTACAAAAATGCACCCAAATCTTTTCGAAAGCATCTTCCCCTTCACGATCACCCTCTCGCTCTCATCGCTGCTCCTCAGCCCACTCGATTGATGGACTCTCGGAGGCTTCACCCTCAGCGACCACCCGCTCATAATTACGATGCCCGCCCGCAACAACAGGGCCTGGATCCTTATCTATCAGCTCAAAATCGCGCTCCGCAATACCAGGACCAGATACCGTCTCGACGAGAGGTCTACGGAGGCGGCTTCAGGAGCGTCGGTGACCAGCCACCTTCGCCTATCGCGTTCGCGGTCCGAGACCCGTACCCCAACGCCTCCACCAACGATGTCTCGTACTTAGCACCCAACGCCGCTCCTCAGCGTGAACGTACCAATACTCAACCTCACGCTCGGCAACACGCTTTTCTCGATGAACCTCCTCCGGCGGGTTTCCCCGCAAAGAACCATCCAACCGACTCCGGGGCAAAGAGCACCTTTTCCGCCGATGACGACCACAGCGTCAGCAACAGGAGCAGGACAAGCTCAGGCGGAAAGAAAATTCTCAAGCGTATGATGAAAGAACTGGCCGGCGGACCGAAAGAACCTGCGCCCCCGCTGGATGGAAATCCTCTCTCTCCGAAGAAGGAGAAGGTCATGGTAAGCGGCTTCCTGTTCGCCTCCAAGTTCGTGGCGGCTTCGCTTACTGTTTCTCTCTCTCTTTAGGCTTACGGACGGGGAGGTGCAGGCCGCGTCAAAAAGAAACCATCAGCAACTTTAACCGAGAAGTCGAAGTCGAGCGCTTCCATCGCTTCGTCGGACGACATGAAAACACTCAAATCTGCTTCTTCCTCGGCAGCGAAGAAGAACGGGAAGGTCGTCTATGATCCATACCTAAAAACCATGGTCGGGACCCGCGGTATCACCGTTCCGCCGGCGGCTGGCCCGACCGTCACCGCGACCATCCCCCCTCCTCCAAGTTCCGCCAGCTCGTCTACGCCCCAATCGCCGGACTCTTACGCTTACAGCTCGAGCAAGTTCACTTCCATCAGCGGTAGCTCCCGGACTGACCCTTCATTGGTCGGTTCTATCGCTCGCCCACCTTCCTCGAGGTCCGGATGGGACGACGAGAGCATCATTAGCGACGCCTGGGCGTCTGGAAGGAGTCGAGATCACTATACTAGCCCTCCTCCCTCAGCGTTTACATACAGCTCAAGCCGAACCGATCCTCAAGGCTACCCTAGTCCTCCGCCCTCTGAAGGTCGCGCTCCTTCAGCCTGGAAGTCCCATCATGGGATCCAAAGGCGGCCAAGCGACCTATCTCTTCGCGCTGGCAATGGAGCTCCACCGATCCTTGACCCAACTCAGCTTCTCATCCATTCCTTACTCCAACAACAGCAGCCTGCCGGGTCCGCAGTTCCTTTACCAGGGCTTCCACCTCAGCCGACAGCAACTCCGGACCTGGCGACCACTCTCTACGCCGCTCTCTTGGCACAGCAGACGGCCATAGCTCCCCCGGCCCCGTCCATTCAGCAGCCGATCATCCCACCTCAACTCGCGAGCAATCTCGACAGTATTATTGCCGCCGCTACGGCGTATTCCCAGCTGTTGGCCGCCGCGACCGGTGCTGGCGTTGGTCCTGTAGCACCTGCCCAGGCAGATCCATCAAACCTACCAACTCCACCCGTCACCATACCGAACAATCCTCCCGGTAAAGGAAAGGATGATGTTGGGGCGCTCAATGCTGCGCTGGCTTCGTACTCTCTTTCCACTCCTTCGACCGCCGCCTCTTCGCCTAGCAGCGTCTCAGCGCTGTCTCCTCCACCCCGACACAAGCAGCTTCGGAAAGGAACACCTACCGGGAGCCATGCGCCCACACCTCCGCGCAGATCGTCCAGCCCACACACGGCTCCCGAAGAGCCGAAGCAGCCCTCAGTTGATGACAGCGCATGGTCTAGGAGGAAAGGGCAATTCCAGAATCTGGTGACCCCTCCGGCCACTGACGATGGGCAGACCAATATCTCCTCTTCCCTAACGGTTGATGGGAACCCGGGTTCGCTCGCGTCCAACGTCTCGTTCTCGTCCAGCCTTACTCCTTCTCCAGCACCCTCCACTGTGACATTCGCCCAAGCTCCGCCACCGGAGTTGGTTCAAGCTGCCAAGGGTGGTCGAGCTCAAGATAGGCGACCTTCACGAGACGAGCCGTTCTATCGATCAGCGCCTGTCCCGGCTTTAACGCCCTCCGCGTCGTCGAGCAGCCTATCGCAAGCTAGTGCCTTCCTCGACGCCCCAGTCAGTGCAGCAGGCCGGAACCGGAGCAACACCACGTCGCAGGAGTCCTTCAGCTCCACCCGGTCCAACATCAGCGATAAGGACCAAGTATCAAAAGCGGAGAAAGAGCTGCTCAAGTTGGAAAAGTCGCTTCAATCGTTTAGGACGCTGTCGTCCGAGAACATGCAAAAGCAATATTCCGCCGGTCGAGCTCCCAGCAGGGCTGCGGAGGCGCCTCGGGATACATCTATCGCCTCAGCAGATAGAACTCGCGTTCTACCGCCCGCGAAGCAGCCGCCACCTTCGAGTGCAGGGGCAGCGTTATCAGCGAACGCTAATAACCCCCGACGTCCTCGGAGGGTGTCGGTAACCGAGACGGATGAAGAGTACTACCGCCGGATGCACCTGGCGCTCCCACCTCTTCCTTCGGCTCCGTCGCCAGTTTCACATGTCAATCGGTCTCGGAAAGATTCTTCGGCGACGTCCACTACCACCACGACTTCTTCTTCTTCGCAATCGCTTCCGAGGGGGGGTCATGCTGCGCCGGCGCCAAATTTCTCGACTAGGCCTAGCCAGCTTGAACTTGAGAACCCCCTTTCCTCTTATGGACGTCATGCTATGCCTACTCGAGGTGGACCCTCTGCGGAAGCTTTGGCGAGCCGGCAGCCGAGTACGTGGAAGAGCAACGGAGCGGACCCGTCGGCGAGATTGTCTGTCCAAAGTCCTACCTTGACGGAAATGGACTTCCCTATGCCACCCTCTTCTATCACTGTCCGGCCTGGAGCTGGCGGTTCGGTTCGGCCAGGTCCGCGAAAAGAATCTCTCTTGGCGTCGTCGGCCGTGCGACCTAGGCGGGATTATATTTAGAATGTTTTTCGGATCCGGATTTGGAGGCTTCTGTTCATGCATCTCTCTCATTTTACCTGTTTCTTATTCTTCGTCGCTCCTGTTGTTTTGTTTAGCCTTCCATAGACCATCTTACTTCTCCCTTTCTCTCGTGACCTGGATGAGACTGGATGTCCACACTAATTTAATGTAATTTGCACTCGGATTATTCTTAGACGCGACCGATGTGGCTTGAGGCGGAGTCGTACTGCCTTTTGGAAAGTGCAGGGGGATTTTTCTGCGCCAGGCTGAGGGGAAGTTTGTCCTCAGATCCTGGGTGTATCGGAGGATCAGCTTGTCATCGGTTTTGTTGTCAGTGACAGGTCTATCATACTCTATCGATCCTCATTCGCCGTCTTCGTTCGGACCACGTTCGTGCCCTTAATTCACTTGTCCCTTTCCTCCTTGCCTCTCCACAATCTTAAGCTCTACTACGAGCGGTGCATCTCTGTCTGTTCTTACCCTTTTGCGTATCAGCCTGACACTAGGAGGCAATATTCCCTGAACCCGTCATGTCAGGGTGAATGGGTCTCGGCTTTTCTCGGCTTTTCCATTCCGCTCCGCCGTCCCTTCCGCTTCCGCTGTTCCTTCTTATCCTATTGGTCTTTTTCTTTATTTTATCCCCTTTTTGATCACTTCTCGCTCTTAATAAGATGTATTTGGTAGCTATTCGAAGGCCGTCGCTGGCGCCGTTGGTTCTAAAGTGTAAAGCAACCGGAAGTGGTCCACCATTGCCGGCAGCTGCTCTGTGGAACTCCACACAGGAGAAATCGAATATTTGTAAGAACCACAAAGTACATTGAAGATATATGATAGGCTTCTTGAGTTTTCTTTTGAAATCTGCCTCGTTTTCGCCATCCACACCGACACAAGTCTAATCACCTTCCTGCACCTCGAGAGGGCGGGATGCGTTACCACGCTAAAAATAATACGATGTCCGGCTTAAAGCGATCCATTAAGAATGAGCCAAGCGATAAAATTAATTAATTAATATGAAAGTCGATATATGCGTACCGGCAGTGCTAGAGAAAGAGTTCAGCCGCGCTGTTCCACCCGAGGTGAACACTCGTGTCAAAGTATCCGCCCGAAACACGTCTTTCAGTGCATCTCACATACCTAGAGCTTAGATCTCCTGAGAAATAAATGAATCAGTGAATTCCCGGCTTGCTTTGGGGAGTGATGCCAGTGTGTTTGGTTCAACTTGTAGGACCGGTCGAGGACAGCCCAACGTTAACAACACTCCCTGCTATCCTGAATTCCAACTAGAGTAAATTTTTGATTTCATAGTACTTTAATTTATATTATAGCATACACTCTGGTGTAATTCTCACTAGGGGATAGGATAGAAACGACGAGGTTGCGTTGAAGGGAGGTCGCGTAGAAAACGAAGTTACGAACTCTTCCACGGCCTTCCAGCCTACCGCAGTGAGAAAATCCCTCCATAATATTAGGTTCAGGGATCCCCGCGCTAAATGCGTGGACGTAACCATGTCAAAGCAAACTCGTCTTTATGTTTAGGTCGGGGTTTCCGCCTAAAGGTGCCAGGTGATCAATGACTCGAGTCGTTGTAACTTGTTAATTTTAGAAGGACGCGGGGATAAATTTCTGGTAGCATACTAGTAGCAAATGGGAGGTAGTGGGCATTGAGCACGAAACATTGAACCCAGAGTTAAAAATTTCGCTTGCGGGATCCGAATCGGTATGCACGTCAAGGGGAAACGACTGTATAATATGTGTTTGAATAGCCTTTACCGCAAGCTTACAGAAGAACGTGAAGTCTGTTAGCAAATGGAATACAGGCGAAAGCGAGATTATCGACACAGCTATCGAAGAAAGAGAGTATGGTGGACGAAACAGACGAAGCGTCTACGGAAAGTGTCAACGATAGAGCTACTCTGGCAGATCGGCCGAATTAGACGTATTCGTATCGATTGTTTGAGTTGAATGCGGCGCTGAAACGATGTCTTCAGCATGGGCGATAGCTGACAAAACCGGAGGTGGAAGTGTTGGCTCAGTGGGAAGATCTCTCAGCCTCAAGAACAATCTCTAGGAGCTTGTTGGAGACTCTGTTGCCCAAATCATAATGGATCCGTTCGGATATTCCTGCAGCATCGTTAATTAGGATCTTTGCCTCCGAGTAGCGAGCTTGGAGTAATCGAATAAGGCCGAGCTTCAGGGAGGACTTCGCTCGGCCCAGGCCGTCACCGATGCGCGCATAGATAGCCATCGCTTGGGTGTAGGGCACCTCTGCATCGGCATAGTTGGAGCGCGCTAGCTGTACGTCCCCAAGCCCAACCAGTGCGTTCGCTCGGCCACGTCCCTTCCCGAAGCTCGCGTAGATTGCCATTGCTTGGGTGTAAGATGCCTCGGCGTCAACGTGGTTGGACCGCACTTGTTGGACGTGCCCAAGCCCAACCAATGCGTCCGCTTGGCCAATGTCATTGCCGATGCTCGCGAAGATGGCCTTCGCTTGGGTGTACGACGCTTCTGCATCGACGTAGTTGGAGCGGTCTCCCTGGACGTCTCCAAGCCCAACCAATGCGATCGCTCGGCTATGCTCATCCCCGAAGCCCGTGTAGATGGCCATTGCTTGGGTGTAAGACACCTCTGCATCGACGTAGTTGGACCGCGCTCGCTGGGCGTCCCCGAGCCCAACTAATGCGTCCGCTCGGCCAAGGTCATTCCCGATGCTCGCGAAGATGGCTATCGCTTGGGTGTGAGACGCTTCTGCATCGACGTAGTTGGACCGCGCTCTCTGGACGTTCCCAAGGATAAGTAATGTGTTCGCTTGGTCAAGCTCGCTCCCGATGCTCACGTCGATGGCCATCGCGTGGGTGTACAACGCTTCTGCATGGACGTAGTTGGACCGCGCTTGCTGAACATCCCCAAGCGCGACCAATGCCCGCGCCATGCCGTGCTTATTCCCGATGCGTACGTGGACGGCCATCGCTTGGATGTAAGACACCTGTGCATCGACGAAGTCGGACTGCGCTCGCTGGACGTCCCCAAGCCCAACCAATGCGCTTGCTTGGATGAGGTCATCCCCTATGCTTCTGGAAATGGTTATTGCTTGGGTGTAAGCCACCTCTGCTTCGACATGCATGCCTCGGACCTGCAGACTCTCCGCGAGCTTGACAGACAGGCGAGCTACTGCAGTTTGATCCCTAGTGGATTGAGCGATTGCCAGCCCCTGCTCATATATTTTTGTAGCTTCTTCATTCCTGTTTTGTAAACGATGAATTTCCCCGAGTTGCAGCAGTAGCATAGCAGACCGAATCGTAGACTGCTCGCCATCTTTCGATGCTGGGACAGCGGACGGCTGTTTCAGATTGATGTTCAAGTTGTCACATCATCATGTTTACCAGAGTGACACCCAACTTACAATCCACTTGAGGATTCTCCAACATTCCGTCACTGACGGCCTTTCCTTTGGTTTCGACCTCCAACAGCTCAGCATCATATTGCATAGACTGTGGATTTGCGAGAGTTGACCGTGATCGTGGAGTGATGGCAATTGTCCGTCTATTATTCTCATCATGATATCGCACTCCACCTCGAGTTCTTCAAATGGGTGGTTGTCGGTGATTGTCTGAGGCAAGACGAGTAGATAAAATGGGTCAGGGGAGTATTACCTTTAATTGGACTGGGGAGCTCACCTCCCAAGCGACCCAACCGAGTGCCCAAATGTCACTTGCCAGATTCAGTTGCCCTCCCTTGAGAACGTCAGGTGGTGCCCAGCGGAATGAACATTGAGGACCGGTCAATGTGAGTGTGGTATCGGACGCAGTAAGTTTGAACTGAAGACGTTCATTGCCTTTTGGAGGAACGCGGCTCGTTGAAGCCGCTGGTGGCGGTGCTGGGTTGGCTTCGAGGTCATTGACTTCTCGAGAAACACGCGCCGAACCAAAGTCGGTGATCAGGGCACAATGCTCTGAGTTGACAAGGATGTTCAGCTAAGCGAGGGTCAATGTCAGACGGTGTGCTACAAACGGATGGATTGCCAAGCTCACGGATTTCAGGTCGCCGTGGCAGATGGGTGGCTCCCGAGTGTGAAGATATTCGAGTCCGCGTGCTACATCTTGGATCTAAGAGGCATCCATAACAAGTAAGCTCTTTATTCGGTGAATTGCACGTAGATAACGCACCAACGACACCCGTTCGGGCAGTTCCCACTTCCCAGAACGAAGGAACTCCCGAAGGTTCCCGTTATCCTCCCATGGAAAAACAAGCCAAGCAATGCGGTTATTGATATCCTCCACAAATCCAATGATCTCTACGATATTTGGATGAGATAGTTTGTCCAATAAACGCAACTCGTTCACAAACACCTGGAAAGCAAGAGTGAGTCAGTCACGTTGAAGCACACAACGAGCGCGAACCCCTACCCGTAGAATTTTTTCCTCACACATGCCATCACTTAGAATGAATCGAAGCTTCTTCACGGCTACCGTCATTTGAGCTTCCCCGCTGCCACCCGCTCTGACAAGCGTAGCTACCGCCACGTCGGCATAAGTACCGCCATCTTTAGAACTATTGCTGGGAAATGCGATTTTAGTGATGGATATACGCCTTCCGGATAAAGCCGTCAAGAGGTCACGCTACAACGAAGGGGCGATTAAATGTTGCTTCCAAAAATTCATTCCTCCATACCTGCTTACCGCAGATAGCTTGATCCTCTTCGAGTGTTTTGTCTCTATCTCCGTGAAAGACCGGGATCCTTCTCCACCCTGCCCTTGGGGGGCCGGGATGGCTTCCGTTAGAACATCGGCTTCAAGTTTTCGTATGAGACGATTCTTCCCAACGCGCGGTAGCGCTCCCGGCGGCTCCGACATTGCGGCAACTTTGAGCCGGCGTGCAAGTGAAGAGAATAGAGTCAAAAAATCAAGAAGGATGGGAATGTTCTAGGAAATGCCTATGGACTTTGAGAAGGTATCGTTGAAAGACTGATGAGTGGTGGTTCGGACAACTTGAAGTTGAACTGATGCACCGCCACATCCTCGAGCCGTTGCGAGCCCTGCAAGAAACCCTCGCTGTTCTTCTTATTTCCCAGGAGGCCTTTGAGCCCAAGCGTTGCAAGGTCAGAGCTGAGTTGTATAGCGGGCGTGCGGAGTAGGTGTTGCAATTGACTGAAATGGGGGACGGGATTCGGCATGCCGATGTTTCACGGACGTCACGCGCGGTCACGAGGAGATCGGACCTCAAACCCAAATTCCAGATTTTGAGGTTTGAAATGACTGATGGATAATAAGGATAAAAACTCGTCAGCTATATTGTAAATAAACGAGTCAGACAAATTTTGACGATCTCCAGCAGCGTACACTTCGACTTTGGCGCCGTTGGCCAATTTCTTTTCGTTATCTGAAGGGACGGCGGTCTGGACGCGTGATGGAGTTCGAGAAAGAGAGTGGCCCCCGTAAGCGAGGACGTCGGTGTACTGAAACGGGGGAGGAAAGGCACAAGCGTTAATCTCAAGTTGATAAAATAAAAGGCGCGCAGTTTGCTTACCCCGCCGTGACGATCACCAGCAGCAACGATATCCTCCTTCATCGCCTCCTTCTCCTCTGCAGTCTCGCTGGGTGTGTTCCAAGCGTCGAGCGCACGACGAGCCTCGACAAAGTCCTGCACGAATTCACCGATATCGTGCTCGTCCATGCCGACGATCTCAGCCTCGTCCGAGCGATGCAAGCTCAAGCCGGGGACCATGTCCCTGGCTTTACGGATCAGAGCAGCGACGACAAAAACGTACGCGCAGCATGCGCAGACGTAGGTGAATTGGATGTAGAGCTGCTTGAAGTTGCGCTGCATGAAGCCTCCGGGGACGGAGGTGTTGACTTCGTCGAGCGAGATGATGTAGTCGGCGGCGAAGATGCTGTTGAAGAGGAGGCCGATGATACCTGTGACACCGTATTCACCGAACAAGTCGAGAGCGTCGTCGATGCGGGCCCAGTGTTTGACTAAATTGCAAACGTCCGCCGGTCAGCATGGGTCGTTCTGTCAAAGCATTACCACTCGGTATTACTCACTCTTGGTAGCATAATCGTAGCACACGCCGGCAATAATGCCCAAGATAACGCTAGCCCATGGTGGGATCATGCCAGAGCTGGGGGTGGCAGCGACGAGACCGGCGATGGTTCCGGAACAGAAGCCGACCATGGTGTACTTGCGGTTATGCCTGAAATCGAACAAGCCCCAAACGATACCCGCCATGGCAGCAGAGCGATACCGGTGTTCCATCCAGCGACGGCAGCGCCAAGGTTTGCGCCAAAAGCGGAGCCGACGTTGAAGCCTAGGTGGATAGGAGATAAGGAAGAAGAAGCGTGGAGTAAGTCTTGGCGCGTGAAAAAGTTAAAGACAGATAGATAAAAGTGACGCACCAATCCATCCGAACCACAGCATAAAAGTTCCGAGACTGACGAGCGAGACGTTGTGGGGACGGAAGTTGATGAGTTTGCGCCTAGCACGTCGGCCGAGAACCCATAGTCGAGAACACCTCATTTCTACACGAACGCGACGCTCAAGTCAGTGCTACAATAATTATCCACCGGAAAAGGCACTCACGAATCCCCATCCGTTGACATTCCAAGCCTAAAGGTAAAATAGGCGCGGTCAGTTTACGTCTTCGGGAATGGACGTCCGACACGGGGGTCACATGACGTTACGTACCCAGCGAGCGACGGGCCGTAGAGTCGGGGAACGCATACCACCATAAAGGAACGTGTAGAAGAAGTCCGAACGAATAGCAGACGTCCGATCGACTAGAAGAACGTCCGAACGACCAGAATCCCCCTGCGATTGCAACCTTCCCGCTTCCAACACCGAAACCTTGCCTTGTTCAGCAACGTACGTCGCTTCTCTTTACGCCTACCCATATGAACCCCCTCATAGTTGATACCCTCTACTAGTCTCCATGTCGGCATCTAGCTTCGGCTTTCTCACCAATGATGATCTCCCTTCTCGTGACGAAATCGCGGCCTTGTGCCGACAGGCGGGATACGACCGCAGCGGAATCCCGCTCCGCAAAGAGCCTGATGGACCTATCCTGGCCTGGGTCAAGTACGGCGGGGATATCACCAGGGCCGAGGCGTTGACGCAGGATTGGGTCGCCAAGGCCCTTGATGCCAACCCAGAGGCCCCCGTGCGCGTCCCTCGTGTCTACGACTATTTCAGGATCCCAATACACTGGTTCAACGTTGAATTCGGACACATCGTCATGCAACACATTGACGCGCCCGACTGCGAGGGGAGCGACGTCGACCTGGTCACAAAGGCCGTGGAGTGGCTTATCCGCCTGAAAGGCCCCAGCTCTGCGCCCGGTCCCGTCGGCGGAGGTCCCGTTGTCCACACCTTCTTCGACGAGTGGGAGTCTCATATTGCCTGCAACACGGTCGAAGAGCTGGAGGATCACGTGAACGGGGTAAGTGAGCACTAATTTTCCAGGCCTAGATAACTTACGGCCATGGTAGATCCTCGGAGTCATGGAAGACACTAGGCGGGTTAGCTTCGTGGCCGAAGCCCACCATGGTCTTTACCTTTGCCCTTGCGAGATACATCCCGGAAATTTCAAGAAGGTTCGGGACGGTAAGGTAGTCGCGCTGGACTTTGGCGCAACGTGCTTCTTGCCTCGCTCTTTTTTCGTCTTCACGATGGCGAGGCGGGTAAACAGCTTCGCTTTCAAGGTGGCCCAGCGCTTGACCTACCCGCCATCGGGCAATGTCTCGGCGATGATGGCCGCCTCTTATTACCTGGTTCCCCACGGAACGAACAATATCGGTTAGCCTGACAGCCTTTCATTTTACCTAGACTAACTTCACGACTGGACAGGACTTCCAGAGAGCATCCTCGCGCGCATGCGACGCTAACACATTGCCGTCTTCGGTATGTGCGAGGTTCGAGAACGGAAAGGAAAGAGAGATGGGCAAAAGTGAGGGAGATGGGCAGAAATGAGGGAGATGGGTGAAGGCAAGAGGCGCATCAAAAGGAATCGACGTTCGACCATCTCAGACCGAGTAGATCTCGCCATAGCTTCGATGTACATAGCTCCATGCCTCTCCAGATATCGCCAGGGTGGAGAGAGTCGGTGGCCCCGCTTTAGCATCCAGAAACGCGTGAAGGGATCATCAATGCTGCGCCAGCCAAGGACCAAGAATGCAGCAGGATCACCTCGGACGGGGCGACCTCACCCTCTGCTCGGGTTAAAACGGCCGCCGATCCGGTTGGCGAATTCATCTGGAAGTGGGAGAGAGGAATCTAGTCTGTGGGTATTTCTTAATGGCACTGTGCGCCAAGTGGTTCCCTTTCCGAGAGACATCTATTAGTACATTAGAGGGCGAATGGCAGTCCAGTGCAATGCGCTGCGATCTTTTGAACCAGGTTCTCCGAATAAATATCTAGCAAGTACAAGACGGGGGAAAGCAATACAAGAAGCCGATACTACAACAGCAATAAAGCAAGAAGACCACAGAAGAATAGTAAAGAAAACCAACGTGAGTGAGAGACATCGAGAGCAAGTTATACAAAGCGTGCTGTGCATAAAAAGAACGTGATGAGTAATTCATAGAGTTGTCGAAGGTAGAGCAGTGACTTACAGATCACAGATCTCCCTTTATTTAGCAGCTGCCTGAGCCGCGATTTCTTTTGAGGCTTTTGATCGCCTGCTTCCTCTCGCGGAGAGCTAACCAAGTAACTAATATCAGTCCTAGCCATGACACGATGCAAAGGAACTTACGAAGAGGGCGTAAACATCCTCAGTGCACTTGGCCTCCTACC
>WSUB01000314.1:0-25656 GCA_019633425.1 Tulasnella sp. 424 | reverse complement strand
GGAGGGAGAGGGAATGCGGGTGCATGTGAACCTATATGAACTTGTTGGGACTCCGCGTGCGCCACATGCTTGACACAGCTTGTTTGTCCAAAGTTGAACCGAATTCGACCCGAACAGAACGACCTCCCACAGGAGAGAAAAGTCCATGTTCGCCTGGGAAACATGGGTTGGACACGCGGTTCGCATTTCGACTGAAATCTACATGTGTGTCAGCCGAGCAGCCGGCGAACATAGGCCGCGAACGTGTGAAGCCCCTGAACTGTCCTCTCGCTTCTTTGTCGTTTCTCGCCCCATGCTTGTCCGAATAATACCGAGATAACAAGCGTGCACCACGTGGGGAACACACAAATGGGCCTTTCACCGTTTTTCTTGTGCTCCCAAAATGGTATATCTTCCAGCATCCAATAGGCATCGGCGAGGCACGATTACGGCTTTCGTCGTGGTTGGTTCCTGTCAACACTCTGCTTTCCTTTCAAGCAGGCACCGAACCTCTTTTAGGCATACAAAGAGCTCACGGCATCCCCACCCTCTCCGATCTTCATGTTTTCCACCTGCTTGCTGGGCGACCATGATGTCCCCATACCAAAAACCCTTTGTATGCTCTCCCGCCGCCTTTCTCCGGTTCCTTGTGTGCTCTCCGCATGTGTCATCGGCCACCACGAAAGTAGCATCCCCGAAACAGTCCATCTGCCCACCACATGTTTTCCCCGTGTTTACCTTCGGCTTGACTGATGTTTTCGAGGTAAGCATGCGTAGCCTGGATTCCAACAATCTTCTTGACTTCGTCGGATTCCTAAGCTTCGTCGGATTCAGGCATTATCGACTAAGAGCTGAGTCGAAAGCCAGACAGGAACGCAAAGCCCGTAGTGGACCAATCGTATCCTACCAAAGTAAATACACAGAAGTAATGCTATTTAGGGAGTACAGAGCGTGGCGTGGAATATGGCAAGGGAACAGAGACCTTGGCGACCTCGTAAAGAATATTAGTGGTTCAAGAGCGAGCGTACAGCGTTAAGGGTATAAGGAAGCGGTCAGCTTGAACGTTCGACATAGCTTGTAGAGTTCAAGAGGTGAATTAGTCGGGTCGGTCGACTACAGTCGAAGCTGATCGCGCTTACCAGGTTGATGACCGAGGTAAACAACCTCTCGATTTCCGACAGGTATCTACCAAGCCCGTTTTCAGGCACTTGCAATCGCTCTGATAATACAAACGTCAGCGCGCAAGCCCATTTCTCCAAAAATATCGTCCTACTCACTCTCGGACGTGTTCGGGCACTACCAAAGCACAGTTCGTGTGCGTAACCTTAAGGCTCCTCTTGAACCATTCCGGCTGGTCACGGTACCAGTTCTTCCGGTGCGAGGCGTCTCGAGCGAGATGCGGTCAGATTCAATGCGATGGCGCCTGCCTTGACTCTTGGACTTTGCGTTCACGATCCGCTCGTAATGACGGAGAGATGTGATCCATTGGTGACCAGCTGCAGAGCGATAAGGTTTCTTATTGCGCTTGTAGGTCTTGACTTGCCCAGGAGCAGTATCTTCGTCGTCGGAACTCAAAATTTCCGGACCAGCTTTTTGGAGGAGTGGGACGAAAGCATGGAGTTCCTCTTCATCATCCCGTTCGCAAACGGCAATGAGAGCCTTCCAGTCCGAGAAATAGGCCGATCAGATGTTGCGGAGGAGTCAATATATTGGAGAAGGAACCGACCTCTCGACGACGTTGATGGCTAGCCTTCTGCCGTTTCAGGTGAATATCGTCAAGAACCGGTGTGGGATCGAGCTGGTCCTGACGTTTTTTTCGGAGGTACTTGTAGTGTTGAAGGATATAAGCCACGATGGCATCTTTTTCATCTTTGCGGAAGTCGAAAAACTGGTACTTGTCGTCTTTCATGATAAACTCAGCCAAGGCTTCCGCTGCGGACAGGTTAAATCCGTGACGTCCACCACGGGACCACGCCCATGTCAATCTCCGTTCGTCCACCCACTCTTTGGTTGGCCAGTTCGTCTCAAAATCTCGTGGCTCGTCGGGATACCTGGTCTCCAGCATGATCCCACCGTCGAACGCAATCTGCTCAACCCCCATGGCAATAAGAGCCGCATCGCGAACGCATTCCTAAGGTATCGACAATTAATAGGAACGCTGAGCGCAGAAAGACAATAAGCCCAACCTGGAAGGAGTTTTCCGCCGCTCCTCTGGCTCGCGATTTACGCTGATATCCCGCGCCTCGAGTCTCCATATTGGCGATTCGGGCATTAAGCCGTTCAAGGTCTTCGCGGAGCTTCTCGTTATCCTCAAAAAGTTGATCGTTGGTCTTGATAAGCTCTTGCCCAAGTTCCATGAGTTCAGCATCCCCATCCTGTTACCACCAAGTCAGCTAGCTGTTGGTTGAACATGGAAGATGCTGGGACATTACTGTTTCTGGCTCCGGGCCGGTGAGAGGAGGGATCGGCGGAAGAACGAAATCGTTGTTCTGAGCATCCGATGTTAGTGAGTCCAATGCGCCAAAAGCTTCTAGGTAGATCTATAACCACGTACCGGGGATGTAACGCTGGGCTGGGAGGGGCCCGCGTTTCCCTAAGAACTGTACTAAGCATGACATCCTTGCTCATGCAATAGAATGCAAGACTTACGGTTGCTGGGGTTGACTGCCGAGAATGAACGGATGGAGGGGCAGGGGAGGGCGACACTGAACGGGTTTCAACGACGTAATGACCCCGGTGAACGACCATCAAATGTCCCTACGAGTTAGAGGCGAAGTTAGAGGTGGCGTCGTTAGGGGAATCTCAGATAGGCTACATACACAACGTGCCCTGTTGGGGTCTAACGAGGCGATCATTATCCTCTTGCCGTTCGGCTAAAGTGGCGTCAGAAGAGACACAGCTGTAGGTACGAAAATCATTACCTTTGAAGGACTGCCGTTCTAAGAGAAGATGCTTCTGGTTAGGATGCATCCTTATACGTAGGAGAGTAAGGATCAAGGACTCGCCGTTTTCACGTGCTGAATCAACTTCTTGGCGTTTGCGTCCCGCTGGGTTGCCTGAGTCGGGCGTTAGTCGAAATTGCAACCGTATACTTAGTCCACATACAGCGTGACTGAGCATGTCTCTATCGTAGTCCCGACTCGTCTTCCCGTCCGGGGTTTTCCAGCGTGGCTGGAAGTCAAAAATAGCAGGGAAAGAATCAGTACAAACGTAGAACGGGTGTGGGCGATCACGAACCACTGCAAGAGCTTTTGGCATGATGATGGGTGGATTAAGTCAACAGGAAATGACAAATAAGAAGGTCGGTGAGGGAGATCGGGTAGGACGAGTGGTTTGTGGACCTGTTCATGGGGGGCGGCATCGACTTTTATGGCTGCTATGGGCTGAGAGTCGTTGTGGATGGTGAGGCGCGTTCCAGCTTGTCGAGATTTTTCAACCCCCGACTGCCCATGAACGTCTTTCACCCCATTCGACATTCATAACCCCCAGCAACCCGATGGAATTGTTGTCAGCATTTACACCTCTCTGCATCCCATGCCTCCCTCTCGTGTCGTTGTTCCCGCTCTAGAAGGTCGTCGCCGCGCTTCCACCTGTATTCCTGGTGTAAGGCTCCAACCATTTAGTTTATTTACTGTGTACAACCCCATATTTACGTTTACATTTACTATTTAATTTACTCACTGGTGTAAACTCAGTATAAACATTTATAAACTGTTTATATACAGTTTGTACTAGGGTACCTCATATCTTGCTGAGAATATGAGTAAACATCCTCAAAAAGCCTCCCCTCAGCTAAAGTACCTGCCCTCATAGGAGGTTGGAATTCCTTCTTGGGTCTGGGTTTGGGCCTGGGAGTAATCTGCAGGTCAAACCCTGAGTGGTCCCACAAGCCTTTGTGCCACAAACTTGGTCAGGCTGGAAGCTATATGTAAGCTGTTTATTATATAGTATTTACAATATATTTACAGTTTACTATTTATTTACACCCATGAGTGTAAACATAAACTATATGGTTGGAGCCTTATCCTGGTGTCTACAACTACCCCTTCCCCTGGACCAAACCTGGTCGTCTCATTTCTTCATCTCCGACTCTAACGCCACGCACAACAACAGTATCCGACGACTCGGAGAACGAATGTGAAAGCGAAGATAACGAGGTCCATTCGATAGGCGACCTCCCTGAATCAACTTCACCGGTGTGCGTATCGACGCGGTTTGTGTTTGGTGCACCTGACTAATGCAGTATGTACAGACATGCAAATAGGCTCAAGATTTACACAAAAGAGGAGTGGTACAACCTCATGAAGACCCTTGGCAAGACTCTGATTACCGATGTCGGTGCCCAACCATCCAACCCCGCCTCTGGCGACCTCAGAGTTCACATTCACGCCTCCGGCATTCAAGCATGGGTCCTTCACGAGACCGAGCCTTCCGACTCCGCTCGCTTTGTGTGGACTCCTGCTGAGCCAGGCGAGTCTCACCCTCGCTTGCCGGGCTATCGGCTTTCTAGGGGCGGGCTTGTTGACCGTGAGTTGACATGGGTAAGGGGGGACACAAAGAAGAAATACGAGAAGGAACAGAAGAAAGAGGAGGTGAAGAAGGCACAGAAAGGTCGCGGAGGTAGAAATAAAGCCGCGTCAAAGGTTTGATGTTGATGGTATTTACATTTCTATCGTCGAGTATATCATTCCTGTCACTTGTTGTTCAGCAAAATGCAATTTAAGGCTTGTAATCTGTAACTTACCCGGTCAAGACTCATAATGACGATGCAGCTCCGCTGAGAAACACGATTGTCGATGTCTTTGAAAGGACATCGAGCAACATGGCAGACGATATCCTCAACACGAACCACGACTTTTTGTGCCTCGAAAGCGTTGTACACTAGGCAGCAGTCCAGCTCCGGCCAACGAAGATACGGATCATTCTTCCTGTCCTGCTCGCTGAGTATCTCGTACGGCTCCACGATAATGTAGAGGCTCTGGGGCATAGGGGGCTTCGTTCCGAGCGACTTAATCGCAGTAATCCGGCCAGGTTGAATCCTCCCGGCTGTCCTGAAGAGGATCGAACTATTCCGACCTTTTCTCCATTCATTTCGCCCCTCATCATGTTCGCCAACGGGCTCATATGTGACCCCCCTGTGCTGAAAAGAGTCACAATCCTGGATGCTTCGGATCGACCCACCTGGTGCAATAGCACCTCCGATCAGTTCCGCATCTGCAGCGCTCATAGACCGGTTCCACTTCGCTGTTTCGATTTCAAATGATGTATGATCCGCAGAACGATTATCGGTGTCAAGAGCGCCCCGGTAACGTGTCTTTACAAACTTGTCCAGCTTCTCATAGAGCGGCGCTAAAATCGCTGGGAGCTTGCGGTCGGTAATAAGTGCTTTGAGGCGGCCACTTTGACAGAAACGCTTCATCAATGTCCCTTCCATGAGACCTAGGCACGATCGAGGCACTGCATCAGAAAGAGATTTCAACGTAACAATCCTTGAGACGTACCGAATCTAAAGCTATGTGGGATCTTCTGCAGCATGCCATTGTAGCACTCAGTCGGGAACGATTGCCAGTTGTGGGATGAGGCGTAGAGTTCAAGGAAGTCGGGAATGTGAAGGGAGATATGGTTATTCGGCATTAGTGAGACGTCCGGGTAAAGTTTCTGAACGCCATCCACATATTGAATCAGGTGCATTTCAAGACTCTTTCTACGCTCAAAAGATGTGCTTCGGGCGAGTGCGAGGCGGGTAGCCGTGACGAGGTGCATATAGTTCTCCAGCATCTGGAACTCCTGAGACTCGGGAGGCTGGAGACCCCAGAGGCGAACCAGAGTGATGACAAACGTGACAGTGCATGTAGTTCGCCATTCATCTGCGCTGAGTTTGCCATGCTTGACGCTTCCTAGATGTTCAGGTGCGTTTCGAAGCCATGAAGGAAAAATGGTTTGGTTTCGATCTTCTCGAACTTCGTCTAGGATCTTCGAACCAATCACCATTCGCTGGCTCTTGGACTTTCGTGGAGTCCCACGGTTACTGGGGCCTATCCTGACTGGGCGAGACGATTGCGGTGGAGCTTGGGGGAGCTTATCCTTGGTGGTGTGACAGGATGATGAGCGAAAAATTTCCACGGAGTTAAGCAGATGACTCACCATAAGAAAATCTGCAAGTTGAGATTTGTTCCATGACCATGTTGGTTTGGGATCCCTGGCTTGTCGGCGTTTGAGGCAAATGATATAGAGCACCTCTTTGCGGACCGTCCACCAGTTCCAACGCTCCTTATGTAAGATCATACTTTCATATTCCTGAATCGTTTCCGGTGAGACCGATGCGGCGTCTGGCGCCGTGCCGACCGGCCTCTTGGTATGACACCGGTGATTTTGAACCAATGCGGATTCTTTCCCCTGGCCAGTGGGCTCAGCCTGTACCCCAAACCAAGAAAGGAGATGCACCCGCTTACCTGTAGGAATGTGGCGAGCCGATGTTTCGTCCAGTGGGATAGTTCTTCAGTGCCTGGATCAGCTGCTGTACGCGTTCGACACACAGTTGCAACAGCTTGTGGTGACGAAAATGCTCGGCCCATCGGTGGGGAGATATCGTCTCAAGCTCAGAAGCAAGCGAGGGAATTTCGTTAGGTGATTTCTTTTTGGGTTTCTTCTGGTTCGGGCGCGTGGAAGTGGGAGGAGGCGGACTAGAATCGTCTTTTGGAAGCCCGTTCTTGGTTTGCTAAGTGCGGCGATTTAGTATTCCAACTAAACAGCTTGGGGCAAAACTAACTTACGTAGTTCCTAATTGCAACAAGAAGATTGGCCTTCACATATTTCCTCCCAACCACGTCACCAAAGATGTCGAGTTGGGCGCAGATTGCCTTCAGGACATGGACATAAAGTGAAGAGACGTCGCGCTGCCTACCCTCGACATCTTTTCCAGTGTTGATGATTGCAAGTGCGTTGCGGAGCTCATCCTCCGTGGCGGGTTTCACCAAATGCGTGCCTGTGCCGTCACCTCCCTGAACATTGACATCCATTCGCCACATCACACGAAAGTGCCGCGCTATGTTTCCGAGGAGCATCATATGAGGGACATGTGGGACAGTCCCACGAACGAGGTCAAAGTAGGGCAGGTCCTCCATTACGGGAACGTAGTGAGCTCCGGTCGCTTGCGCGAGCTTTTCCCGCAATGCCTCGGTAGGCTCGGCTAACCAAGCCAGCCCATCTTCCCTATGTCGGTCTCCTGTCCTAAGAGTCCAAGTCGCTGGGTTGGTATTGGCCATTTCGTCCAGTTTGAGGTAGCAATACGAACAGAAGAGGCTCGCGCTGTGAGGGCTGAAGCCAGCAACTGCTCTGCATGCATCAAGGTCGCATATGATAAGGAGTAGGAGAGCGAGAGCCAATCGTCCATCAGTGTATTCCACGGTTCTAGAAAATGTAAAACCGTCGTTGTTGAAGTCCTTGAGCTCGTCAAACAATGGTTGGAGGTAGTTGTGAAGTTCGTGCTGTGATGGTTTGCGAGGGCCTGGAATTATGCCTATAAGGCATATATTTTCTGGTCGATAGCGGATGTCGGAAGGAAGGTTGAGGACAAATAAATAGATTGCACCAATGGACCATTGCTTCTTCCCGGGGCCGCTGTGGAAGGCGTTCCACCAATCAATAGCGATAGCAAATGCGAGCCGCAGCTTTTCGACGGGTCCATCAGTGAACGAATATCCATCTTGGAACGTTGCTTCGTGTATTCCCTTGCCATCCCAGATATCCCGCGCTTCCTCCTTCACAGTGGCATTATGGGCGGTATCCTCCATCATTCGCTCCAGTGATGGGCGGCAAAGCATCCATCCAATCCACCCAGCCAGAACTTGGGTTTCGAACGGCTTCCGCAGGCGTCGTGCTCGCTTGCTCCCAAGCTTGATTGGTACTCCGAGGTCCGTCCCACAACTACAGGTCTCGGCAAAGGCTCCGTCAAGGATAGGATAGCGCTTTGAACAACCTTCCTTTGGGCACATAGCGAACGTCCGAGTCTCAGCGTCCAAGGCAAACATCCCCAAAGCTGTGTCGAGATCCTTGGGTAGTGGTGGTACCTGGGAGGATGAACTGGCGTGGGTTGCAGCGTAGACCATAGCGACCACAACATCGAGACCAAAGAGGAGGAGACTGCATTCTTGACGTGTCATGTAAAAAAGGACATTGTAGGTGACAATGAGGAAGCAGCAGACCAAATGGATGTCATAGTATGGACGTTCCTTCCACTGGAAGTAATGGCCTGGGAGCAAACAAGCTTTGAGTTGGGGAGAGTGTGCAGGCCTGTCAGGTTAGACCTACCTGTGTCAACGTAATTTTTTGTCGCCATGGCTCTGGCGGCAGCATCCCTCTGAAATTCCCACTGCTGCACCTTCAATGACTTGACCTGCTTGCGGAGCGATTCGACCTCATCTCCAAGAGCTACCGCTGCTGGTTGCAAATTTTGGTGGCATAGGTCCAGTTGTTCCGTCTCACGATGGAGTGTCTCCAGGTCCAACTCAAAGAGTCGAAATTCGCCGAGGTCTGGATCGCTGTCATGGATGGAAAGATCGGTGGCTTCAGAAAGGACACTTCCTGCGTTAGGGGCAGCATGAAACCGAAGTCATTTTGTTTGCAGCTTTCGGAAGAGGCCCTTAAGTTCGTTGTATCGGATGGCCAGTTGATGCATCCGCTGCGATGTGGCGAAATAACGCCTCTTCAAATCGTCTCCTTGCACAGGTGACACTGATTCAACAGTTAGATGATGTCCCACACTGTGTAGGACTGTTCTGATTTTGCTTACCTGCCAGCGGGTGAGGAGCTTCATGCACCCCAAGGACAGTCTTGGTCAAAACGGCACCCATGACCTGTTTTTCTGCGACGATTCTCTCCTGGCTTTGTTGAAGCATCATATGACTGTCTCGCGTTGATCTGCGAATCATCTGACCATTGCAAAGAGGGCAGGAGCAAGGAACAGGGTCATTGCTGGGCATTGCGTTGGGCGGTGAGGGGAGGTATCGAGGCACGGCGATTCTCGAATGATTCATTCTACAAAATTACAGCAACAAACACCCCTCAGGGGATTCTCAACGTTTCTTCAAGGCAAAATGGGAGCGAGCAAGAGCAGCCTTCATGCTACGTTTAAGATCCTCAACTGAAGCATCCTGTGCCCAAACAGTCGATAACACTCCCAATCAAGATAGTGCAATTCCTTACCCTTTCCTCGCCATTTGCTTTGACTGGGCGCTTCTGTTTCGCTTTCTCCGAGCTGCCTGCTAGGGTAGTAATCTCGTCATCCAAGCTATAGTCAACAAAAACACCTGGTCCAACTCACCTGTCGTTGTGACTTGCTTTCCCATTGGTTCCGAGTCGTCGGTCTCCATAGCATCACCCAGGTTGTGGGACCGAGAAGAATCTGCCAGGACCAGAGCGGGCTGACTATCTCTGGCTGCTGGATGCTTGGTAAGAGGTGCATCGAGGCTCATGGGCTGCAAACCAAGTGAAGGACCAGCGGGCTGGAGGTTCTCCACAAATAGTCGAAGAATACGAAAGTAATCCTCGATCTTTTCCTCATCCATGCTAGGAGAGCTGGGTAACCGGTATGACTTGAAACAATATGAGAAAGCTATTAGTTAAAGAATCCAAGTTTGCTCTTGAACGTACGTCAATACGTGATCCGAGCAGCGCGACCAGATCCGAAACTTGACCTAAATGCTTTTGTAGACTCTGAAAAATGAGTGCCATAGAGACGAAAATGCCCATCAGCTCACAGAAGTGTTAGCCAAGAGATTCAGACATAACATACTGAAGCAGACTGCTCAACCTGCCCATGCAATTCATCTGACGTGGCCCTGAGGTGCGACTTTGCTTCATGTAACTGAATGGTAACGAACAATGCATTAGTGCTCCTGGATTATCCAACGCTGAGGCTTGGTGCTAACCTCAGTAGTCTCCTTTTCTCTTGCGTTTCGCTCTTGAGCAACCTGGGACTGGAGGTCGTCACAATGACGGTGGAGGGTTGTATGATCCTCCTTTGACCACGCAACCTCTCTCTGAAGATCGGATACCTTGACAGTAAGCTCACGATTTTCTTCTTTGAGCTGAACATATGTAAGAGGTTGTGATCAACTTAGTCGCCGTAAGTGATGCAGAAAATTCAATCCCACCAGTTCAAATTCACTCTCTCGAACGTCAACAGCTTCCTGCAGGGCCATGACTTCGCCTTCAAGACCTACATTTCTAGTGGAGAGCTCTTGGTTCCTAGCCTGAAGCAAAGTGGCTTTGGTCTTGAGGCACTCGATTAGCGTCTTTTGTTCTTCGGAAGCGAAACGTAGCTGGAAAAAGTTAGATGAAGACCTAAGCTCTCGGAGGTCGCTAGACGCACCAAAGCCGATTCTTGCCCAATAGCTGCCTTTTGCGATTCCAAGTCCGTTATTTGAGCTTGGAGCTCCTTGGTTACCTAACCACAACGGCGCCCATTGAGGATTGCCAACTTACGGGCGGAGCTAAACTCTTACCAATTCGCACTTCTTTGCATACTCGATGCCCTCTGCATCCATGCGCTGATGCTCAGCCTCCTGTGTTGACCGTAAATCGTTGACCTGCTGCTTAATGTTTTCATAGAGCTTCTTCTGCTCTTCCTCTGCTGCAATTACTTCCTAATAGACAGCTCGTTAGTGTGTGATATTGAGAAGGAAATCTCCACGTAGTGTTTATGTGGCCGTTAAGGTAGGCAAACACGGTCGGAAAAACAGTCGAACGTGCTCACCGCTAGGTCTTTTCTTGCCCCGTCCCGTTCCTCTCTTGACCGGTTTAGTTCGACCTCAAGCTTGTCGATGTGCTCTTGAAGAACCTGCTTCAACATCGATAAAGTCCATGAGGTCCTCACAGAGAAGCCAAGAGGAGCTGGTTCGCAGTTTGGGAGCTGACCTGAACACCGGCTGGAGGGCGTTCTTCTTTCATTGTGGTAATTTCCATCGCCTCCTGAGCCCCAGATATTATCAACAGCTCTTTAAGACGGGTTTCAGACGTACTAGCTTCTTAAGGGTGACCTCGAGTTCTGTCACAAGTCCGGCTCCCTTTTCTCTAGTTTCGTTGAGATCCGTCGCACATGCAGCACCCTTTTCTCTAGCTTCGTCGAGTTGTTTCCGAATGGTTTGATTTTCATGCAAGAGCTTCCTACCCTCTGCCTAAATCCGACGTCAGTGAATGCCAGTTTCATTCTTCTTGTGCCTAGTGCTCTACCTGCATATGTTGTATCATGCCCTCCTTGTCCCCTAGACTACGATTGGCGTTGGCTAGGGCCTCCTATAAACCATCGTCCTTGGATCAGGCTGCAAAGCCCCAAGCCGTCAAAGAGAAGAAACTTACATTTTTCGCCTGAAGAGAGTCCTCAGAGTGTCTTAGATTGGCAGCCAATCCACCCGTTTTGATAGCAAGGTCGTTGTTGTTTTGTCTCATATAGTCCAGCGTAAGCCGCAGTTGCTTGATAGCTGTGCCAAGTCAGCGGCTTGATACTTCCTCAGATATCGGGATGCATACCTTTCCCCATTCTAATATGACGCGCAGCTTCCTCAATTGCCTCGAGTTGTTGGGATTCGTCAAAGTCGGCCGAACGCTTCATCCGTTTTGCAGGCTGATGGTACGCTAGCCATGTCAGAGAACTGCAGCCACCTGTAGCAGCCACTTACAGGATGAACTGGCGTCAGGTCGACCTTCCCATCCGTACGTTGGGCCATGATAGAATCATGAGTATAGTGATGGTAGAAGAATGTCCTTGTTGACTGGGGTTTGCTCCCACCGAGCGTTCCGATGGTTGATAGGAAATGGCCAGAAGGGATGAAAAAAGTGGCTAAGTCCCCGGATGTTGTGAGGGGCTCGAGCTTGTTTCGTTGAATCTCATTCCAAAGGCCTGTTTTGTGCCCTCGTTGCATTCACTCGAACCACAAGATGGAGTGCCGCAATCACCATCGAGCAGAGGAAGAGAGAATCAAATTCAGATGCAGGACAGACTATGATATCGAGAGAGGTATTCTAAGGGGTGTTCTAAGGTGGCCTCTTTTCAGTGGTATCGCAACCAAGCATAGGCAAGCAGCCACAAGACGATCAAAAACGGGTCAACAGCGACTATGATTGCAGCAAAGACTTTGAGCACAGTGATCGTAGTTGCAGCAAAGACTTCGAACGCGTAAAGAATCTATCGATATCAAGATATAAATGAGCATCTGGAGTGTCCTCCACACGTCCATCTGGGACCACCGGCTTACCAAAATCATCCATCGATCTGGAGAAAAGCGGATGCCGAACGACGGCTGAAATATCCTGAGCTCATAGTCGGATCAAAGGTTGTGAAAATTATGCTTGTATGATCAACCATATAATGTCGATACGTACAAGGCCCATCGCCCAAAGCTAGACCAGTCCAAAACGGTATGTGTAGCCGCATTCCAGATAGACAAACAGACAATCACCTATGCACCAGTGTGAGCGGAGCTTTATAACGAAAAAGCTGGTATCAAGACGTACTCCGATCACCTGGAAAATGAAGGCGCAGAGGAAGAGCGGGAATTTCTTTGAGGATCGGCAACGGTGGCACTGAGCAGAGCGTATGGTTAGAAAGCGAGTGCTACCTGTATCTGGTGAATCTTTAACTTGACAGCGTTTGCAGACCCTGTCAATGGTTTGCAGAGTTTGAGGGGAAGACGCGAGCGCTGAACGAACGACGACGACCTTGTCCGGAAGTGGGTAAGCATTGGGGACAGTAGCCACGAGAGTATAGCCGAGCTTGCGCATTGGAATTGAGGAGCAATGGTGGATGAAGGGGGAGGGAGGCAGGACGAAAACCCGTCGCTCTTGTACGCGTCTCGAGAATGAGCGGTCAGGATGGAAATACCTCATATCTGCGTGCTCAAAGCGGTGAGATACTCACCAGATGAAAGCGTTCCTTTATCGTTCTTTGTTTCTCCTTCAACCTGAGGTGCATGTTCAAGATGCCCGACGTAAGAAAGCGGGACAAAAACGCGTCACTCATGTACACATCTCGACAAAGAGCGGTCAGGATGGAAACACCTTCATGCCCGAAGCAGTGAGATGACGTACCTTTATCGTTCTTCCCTAACTAGAGGCACGTGGTCAACATGCCTGACATGAAGCAGGGGACAAAGGAGGGAAGTGCCGATCAGGCGGAATTGCCCGGACTCTCAAAGACTTTTCAACTGTGATGACCCCGTCCTCACCACTATCTTATCACGGTTCTCATTACTATCTTATCGCGATTTGCACCATCTTATCACACCTGTTCCATCGAGTTCCATCAGGTTCCATCTTCCCGCTTATGCGTCGCCTCGTGCATCATCAGTCAGCGCCTCATGTCGTTACACATTCATTAGTCATTACCTCCACTCTTTGTACTATAATAATCCGACGGAATGAGGAGGTTTGTTCCTCATTCCGCCTCTTGTCTACTTCTCTAGTATCAACACCTCTCTTACCTCTCGACTCTTGATCATTGACATTGAAAGCGTCTCGCCTGAACCCTCGATATTATCCTCGACCTTGACATTAGGCGGAATCCCCTTAACAGGCGACTCGCTTTTTGTATGCCCAAGTACCAAGCAGAACTCATCGATTACGAAGAAGCATTCCCAGAAATCCAAGAAGCCCACACACCTCGACAACACCAGAAGGCCAAGTGAACAGGAACCCTCGCAAGGATCAATAATCTCATAGCAACTGCACAAGAATTCAACGTCCAATTCACCCTTGATATCTCAACCCGCTTCGAATTCGAAATCAAGAAACTCGTCGACATCTTCCCAAAAGCCTGCATCAGTCAAGAAGAAAGACTTCTAGTGATACCTTCTCAACCCACCGAAATCCAATTACGACTAGCCTATCAGATCCTCCCCGTTGATCTATTCGTCCTTGCACGACCATGTCCCAGCATCAAGGAGAAGGAAACCAAACGTCGCAGCCTATTCAGGAACCACTCCCACTGCAGCCCCCGATCAATTCCGAAACCTTCGCACTGGAACCTTCCGTCGTCTTCCAACAACCAGTACCCAGATTTCCATTCACTACCAACTTCGGACAAATACGAAACTCGAGAGCACCATCAGTCAACTCGGTCACTGAAGAAATCCAAGGCATTACTCTCCAAACTCCAAAGACGCCACCAAGACAACTGCCACTACAACGAGCACCATCACCAAATCTAAACGACCCCGATGTGCAAACAGCAGTAAGAGCATTCGAGGCGATGGGAGTATCCAATTGAAAGCCAAAGATCAAAGTACGAGAACCGGAGACATATGACGGAAAGAAACGAGGACTACGAGCCGACCAATTCATCGAAGATTGCAAATTATACTTCCTGGTCAAAAACGACGAATTCAAGGATGAAAGAATGAAGATCGTCTTCGCTATCTCGTACCTAACGAACACGGCGAAAACTTGGGCCAGCCCGATCCTTCGAGACATCTTAGGCAAACAGAAGAAGAGAGAATCAAGGAAGTGGAATGTATTCGAAGAAGAATTCGTGAAAGCATTCGGTGACCCAGATAAGGAAGCTGCCGCTATTCGAGAATTAGAAACCCTCATCGCCAAAGGACAGAAGGGTCCAGCCACGCAGTACGCCTCAGATTTTAGGAGGATCACGATGGAGATCGATTGGGATGAAAGCACCTTTATTCATTACTACCGACGAGGACTCAAGGAAGAAGTCAAAGACGCCCTAGTATATCACCCAATCCCCACTAGCCTCGACGTCCTCATCAACCTTAGCATTCGTCTTGATGAAAGGATCTGGGAACGAAAGCAGGAGCGAAGTAATGACCATCCCCATCGTCCAGTCCAACGACCTCAGCAACAGCAGTCTAACAACCCATTCGTATCGCAACCACCACCACAATCACAGCCACAACAGTTCGCACCAATCGTACCCCATCCTATCGCGCCCAACGCATTTCAACATAGTCAGCCAGTCCCAATCCACATCGATGCAAACAAAAGAGGGCCCGTGTCAGTGGAGGAAAAAGCAAAGAGACGAACGGAAGGACGATGCTACTATTGCGGATTAGCCGGGCATAGAGCAAGCGATCACGGGTTGCCTCCGAGACCACGACAAGGAGTTGTCGACACTACGATCGCGGCCACCATGGGTCCCAGCCCGGCAAACCCACTCCCAAATCCTGACTCATTCCCCACTCCCAGACTCCAATCCAACAATCCTTTCAGTCCCCTCGCGCAGCAGGGTTTTCTTCCCAGCATGTGATGACTGTGCCATCCCGCGCTCCCGTTCTTCGTCATCTACTAGGTACTGATCATGTGATAAATATGAACTATGAGAATCGTATGAACATGCACCCTACATCACACTTGATCGTACCCGCAAGAATGACGACGGAACAAGTCACAGCATTCCCCACAGCAATGATCGACTCAGGAGCCACCTCGGAGTTTATTAGCAACCAATTCGTCGAGGAAAATCAAATCCCCACCAAACCTAAAGAATTCCCTTTGCAACCAGTCGCGATTGACGGACGTCCATTGGGAAGGATCGATCGAGAAGTACAAGCAGAACTACAGATTGGGCCACACACGGAGAAGTTAACACTGGATGTCGCCAATATTGGAAAACATCCCATAATCCTAGGCGCCCCTTGGCTGTACCGACATAACCCTCAAGTAGACTGGAGAACTCGAAGAATGACGTTCGACGATGTTTATTGTTCACAAAACTGTCTAGACGCACCTGCAGACGTATTCGGAAAAACGAATGGGCAGCCGGATTGAAAGCCCATCACACCAATAGTCGCTGGGACGAGCATATCAGCTAAAATCGCATCCGAACACGCCCCAAGGGAACTCCCCATTGAAGAAGCCGTACCTGAAGAGCTCCACGAATTCCTGGACATGCTCGAGGAAATGAAGGACAACCACGCGATGCCTCCACACCGAACTTTCGATTGCAAAATAGACCTCAAGCCAGGAGCAGAATTGCCTAAACCATCAGGGTTGTACCAAGGGTCGGCCGAAGATATGAAGAAGTGGGTGACAGAGATGACACAAAAGGGATTCATCAGAACCTCCAATTCGCCAATAGCGGCAGCATGCTTCTTTGTCGGAAAAAAGGACGGAAAGAAAAGACTAGTCATCGACTACTGAAAGCTAAACGAGATCACAATCCCCGACCAATACCCGATACCGTTGGCTACGGAGCTAGTCGAGCGACTAGCAGGGAAGGAGTGGTTTACCAATCTCGACCTAAGATCAGGGTATCACCTAATCAGGATAGCAAAAGGAGACGAATGGAAAACGGCGTTCCGGACTTGATTCGGCCTCTTCGAATGGACCATCATGCCGTTCGGACTTTGCAACGCACCGGCGGTATTCCAACGATTCATTAATCACATCCTTCACGATCTCCTTGATTTGTCCGTTCTCAACTATCTCGACGATACAATGCCAGCAACGAAGACCAAGGAAGAAAACGTCAAAATCACCAAAGAAGTCTTAAGCGATTCAGAAATAACGATCTCCGTTGTAACGCCAAAAAGTGCAAATTCTTCGTAACCGAGACAGAATACTTGGGACTATGGGTCAGTAAAGAAGGGATCTCCATGGACAAGTACAAGGTGGAAGCGATAAAAGAGTGGCCAGCACCAACCAACGTCAAGGAAATTCAAACGTTCTTAGGCTTCGCCAACTTCTATCGACGTTTTATACAAGATTTCTCCAGCATCGCAACCCCAATCACAAAACTCCTCAGAAAAGATGTCAAGTGGAATTGGACAGACGAATGTGCGAAAGCTTTCGAAACCCTAAAAGAAAGGTTCACAACAGCCCCAGTATTACGACATCACGACCCTGAAAAGCCGTCAATACTGGAGACAGATGCGTCGGGATACGCTTACGGAGCAATCCTATCTCAAAAGGCCGAAGACGGCAAGTTACACCCAAACGCTTTCATGTCGAAATCGTTCAGCCCAGCAGAAGCAAACTATGACGTGTACGACAAGGAAATGCTAGCATTAGTCAGAGCCCTCAAGTATTGGCAACACTATCTCAAAGGCGCCAAGTACAAGACAAGAATCAAGACCGACCACAAGAACCTGCAGTGGTTTATGAAAATGCAGACGCTCAACGCTAGACAACACCGATGGCTGCAAGAACTCACGGACTACGACTTCGAAATTGAGTACCGACCAGGAGCTAAATCAGGGAAACCAGACACGCTGTCTCGTCGCCCGGATCATCGACCAGAAGGGGGGGCAGAAGAAACGCCTCTGACGTTCCTACCACCATCGAGATTCGTGGAAATAAACACAAACGAAGATGATGAAGACGTTCAATTAGACACCGACGAAGAAATAGTGCGAACGATCGAATTGAAGCTAGCGGAAGACCCAACAATCAAGTCAGTACTAGCGTATCTGGACGCCGATCCGGACTCCGCCCCAGCAAACGTACGAAAGGATATGCTAGGATGGTCGAAGCAAGACGGGCTGCTACGATATAAGGGAAGGATTTACGTCCCCAACGATGAAGACGTCAAGCGATCCTTATTGCAATTATATCACGATGCCATTCTAGCAGGACACCCAGGACAAGCGAAAACGCTGGAGTTATTGTCAAGAGGATATTACTGGCCGTCAATGAAAGCCTACGTCAACCGATATGTTGAAGCATGCGATACTTGTCAACGAAACAAACCGCATCACACGAAGCCAACGGGTCTGTTAAAACCACTACCAGTTCCTGAAGGACCGTGGCAAGACGTGTCATACGACTTCATCACCAAGCTCTCCAGAACCAAGAATGGCAACGACACGATATTAGCAGTAGTGGACTGCTTGTCAAAAGAAGCTCACTTCGTCGCCACGCAAGAACTTGGATTGGATGTGCAAAAGACGTCAGAACTATTCATAGCCAACGTTTGGAAGTATCACGGTCTACCTGCCCGAACCGTATCCGACAGAGGACCCCAGTTTAACGCCCCATTCCTTCGAGCGCTATACAACGGACTAGGGATCAAACCAGCGTTCTCCACGGCGTATCATCCTCAGACCGACGGACAGACGGAAAGGATCAACCAAAACATCGAGGGCTTCCTGCGGATCTATTGCAACCATCGACAGGACGATTGGGACGAATTATTGCCGTTCGCAGAGTTCTCGTATAACAATACAGCGCATTCATCCACGGGCAAGACGCCATTCATGGTAGCAAGGGGATACAACCCGATGTTCACCAACATGCCCTCAGGAGCACAAGCAAACCCTTCCGCCAAGGAAAGACTCGAAACAATCCATACGGCACAAGAGGAAGTGCGAGCAGCTATGGCGATGGCACAAGAAAGGCAAAAGGAGTTCTACGATCGACACCGACAACAAGGACCCGATTATGTTGTGGGAGACAAAGTATGGCTAGAAGCGAAGAATATCAGCACAGACCGACCGTCGACCAACTTAGCGGCAAGACGACTAGGACCATTCCCTATCGAGTCCAAAATATCCACACACACTTACAAGCTAACTCTTCCTTCCACGATGAAGATCCACCCAGTATTCCACGTCACCTTGTTGACACCCCACATCATCAACACCATCCCTGGACGAACGCAAATTCCCCCCCCACCAGTCATAGTCGAAGAACAAGAAGAATGGGAAGTAGAGAAGATCCTGAATTCCCGAATGCATTATCGACGACTCCAGTACCTCATCAAATGGAAAGGATTCAGTGACAAAAACAACACTTGGGAAAATGCGGAGAACCTTGAACATGCTTCCGAACTAGTTCACGACTTCCATCGACGATTCCCAAACGCCCCTACTGCTCAACCTCTACGTCAATCGTCTCGGCTTCACCCTTAAGGAGGGGCAACTGTGATGACCCCGTCCTCACCACTATCTTATCACGGTTCTCATTACTATCTTATCGCGATTTGCACCATCTTATCACACCTGTTCCATCGAGTTCCATCAGGTTCCATCTTCCCGCTTATGCGTCGCCTCGTGCATCATCAGTCAGCGCCTCATGTCGTTACACATTCATTAGTCATTACCTCCACTCTTTGTACTATAATAATCCGACAGAATGAGGAGGTTTGTTCCTCATTCCGCCTCTTGTCTACTTCTCTAGTATCAACACCTCTCTTACCTCTCGACTCTTGATCATTGACATTGAAAGCGTCTCGCCTGAACCCTCGATATTATCCTCGACCTTGACATCAACGTTCTACCAAATTCCATGAGAATCTGTCCACGCGCCCAAAGCAGTGAGATGAAGATTGAACGTAAGCGTTCCTTTATCGTTCTTTCCCAACGAGAGGCGCGTGGTCAACACGCCAGACATGAAGCGGGGGACAAAGAAGGGAAGTGCCGATCAGGCAGAATCGCCCGGACTCTCAAGACTTGTGAACATTACCCCAGATTCCACGAGAATCTCCCAGAATCTGCAAGAATCACTCAGAATCCATGAGAATCTGCCAGATTCCTTGAGAATCGGGAGGATTCCAAGCTTGCATTCGGCCAGAATCTGCCGACAGGCAGCGAAGCTACGATTTGACAGACAACGGCAACCAATTTTCGATTGCCATTTAGAAAATTTAAATCCAGAACTGAGGCGAAAACTCATCTGGAGGTTGCAGAGAGAGCGTAGACTTAGCAGAACGGGCACATGCTGGTCGACCGAACTTTGAGCTCCTCACCTGTAGTTACCGTCGTGGGTATCCTTCCTTGCTGTACATGTTCACCGTGCAGGAATCCGTGAAAGAGGTAGCCTCCCAGTCTCAGGCGTAGTCGTGGGAGTCACGTGTGCTCAATTTGCACCCGTGAGACCAAACAAGTTGGTGGGTGCAGAGCAAACCCCCAGAACGCCTGACATACTTCGTGGGGTGCCATCGCCGAAACGCGCGCCATACCGTACCGTACCCCCTCACCAATGCCCACCTTCACCTCCCCTCACAATGACCTACCCGTCTTTTATCGAAGTACGATTGCGCGTCTACTGTACTTGTAGTTTAATAGCCATATTATATTAAGGACCCAAAGACATGTTTGACGACCTTTACTATGAATCTGTGGAACGCGTCACGGTCAAATGTCAAGAGCTCCTTGAGAAAACACCCTTCACATGGCAGGCCCACGCGTCTGCTGCGATTCTGAGTGGTGTAGACTGCATACATGAGCTCAAAGGCACGAGTCGGAACTCCGATGCCCTCCAGAAACACGGACAGAACTTGCTGCATCGAGTTGTCGTGTCAGCTGTCCCAGGACGACAACGAGCATCTTAAACCGAGCAGAAGTCAGTATGGTGCGCTTATGTCTCATAGTAAAAAACACACCATCGAAGTACCCTTCTCCGTATTTTCTCATCGTGCTTGGGGCCTCCGGGCAACGCCGTCAAGGAGACTCCACAGCGTCGGCAAGCCTTCCTCGGACCGAGCCCATTCCATCAGCTCAGCAAAGCTAAAGGCCTTGAGCATAGCATGATTAGTGGGTATATTTGTCATTCTTTTATCGAAGCGTAGCATTTCTTGATCGAGCGTGTCTTTTCTCAACCTTTGCATAACTGAGACCGTTTCGATGGTGGAACTGCCGTAATGATTTTTCATCACTTGGCATCCCTACTTCGTCCCAACCTCGTCACGGAATACCGCCTCCCCCAGCTGGCGCTACAACTAAGCAGTCTATACCACTCATAATGGGAGCAGACGCGTGTCTTTGTCATTCATATGGGGCTTCTCCGAGTAGTTCTTGACATTTGACCATGACGTTCTCGAGGTAATCATAATAGCCTTCGGCAAACATGTCTATAGTGCCCTAATATGACTATTAACAGAGTTTGAAGTACTGGTAGACGCGCAATCGTACTTCGATAAAAGACGGGTAGGTCATTGTGAGGGGAGGTGAAGGTGGGCATCGGTGAGGGGGTACGGTACGGTATGGCGCGCGTTTCGGCAATGGCACCCCACGAAGTATGTCAGGCGTTCTGGGGGTTTGCTCTGCACCCACCAACTTGTTTGGTCTCACGGGTGCAAATTGAGCACACGTGACCCCCACGACTACGCCTGAGACTGGGAGGCTATGAAAGAGCCCCAATGACTGACTGAAGTGGTTGAGCGGGCAAGTCGGTGAGTGGAGGCTGTCGCGGTGGCTGTCTTTACCTTGAACCTCTCGATCCCGTAAAGGGACCCCAAACAAACATGACATAACGGTGGACCCTTGACTAAACCGGTGTGACGGGACGGTGGACCCTCGAGTGATCATCTTCCCAATTGCAAAGACGTGGTACGACGCTTGTTTACCTTTGTTTACCTCCACCAGAGCAAAGGGGACCCTCGAAGGCCGGACGTCTGGTACCGGACCGGAGGGAGGCCCCAGCTTCTTTCCTTCTCGGGAGGTTAAGCTATTACAACGCTGATCTCTGGCAACCAGTGGAAACCCCGGCTCTGCTACCGAAAGCGGGATTGATGACCCTGGCGGACGAAGTCCAACCCCACACAGCCCAATTAAAACCGAATGCGAAAACCAGAACCACCTAAGGAACGGGAGACTGGGAGGTCCCATGCACCGTCTGTAGTAGCAGGAGGCTGATGGGAAGGCGGTCTGTTTGAAACGGGGAGCTAAGGCACCGCGTGAGCAAATATTTTATATTCCCTCCTCGCCGAACCCCCCCTTAAAAAAAACCACGCTTGTTTACCTACATAGTCAGAGAGACCAACTAGTGACAATCAATTGTATTTTGCAACTTTGCGACTTTCTGAGAACCGAAGTCTCAAAAATGCAGGGTTCTTAAAGTTGAGTGACGGATGTGTTTTTGCGGTGTGTTTCCCGAAATGTGCCTGGAAAGGTGGGCCAGTAGCAAAAACGTTGTTCTTGTGTGGTGAGTCGGAGAGTCTCGCAAGAAAGTCGCAGGGATTGTGGGGGAAAACCCTTGATGGAACGAACGAACTTACAGAATTGAGTCCAGCTCACAGACTAGCATAGCCGAAAGTCGTGATCAGGTTATGTGATTCAGTCCTGAACGCCCTAACTAAACCGCTCGACTGACGTTGAGCGTTGCAACTCTTCCTTCAAACCCACCACCGGTGGGGGTATCCCGTTTTCAACTTGAATCCACTACCCAACAAAGAATCAGCCAATGCGGTAATCAGCGGCAGACGCGTAAGACCCCCGTCGTCGGGCAGACCACGAGCGCTCTCAATCTGCCTTTCGGGCTTAGCCCCGTGCACAGCTCTGTTCTCAGCGCCTGCATAAAGTCGGGAATGCGATTGATATGCATTGAATTTGGTGAGCGCTTCGTCAAGATCATGATCGGATGGCTTGGACGTTAGGTCGTTTATAAAAGGGTCCATTGGTGGCGGAAAAGTCAGGAACACCGCCAGTTGCTCCGCCAACTCTGCCAGCTCCATCAGCACGGCGAAACATTTTTTTCCTCAGATGGATGGGACTTTTATAGTCTGATTCCGCCGCGGA
This sequence comes from Tulasnella sp. 424, assembly GCA_019633425.1. NCBI lineage: Eukaryota > Fungi > Basidiomycota > Agaricomycetes > Cantharellales > Tulasnellaceae > Tulasnella > Tulasnella sp. 424. The sequence goes on along the minus strand of WSUB01000314.1, from coordinate 3,211 downwards.
CTGGGCCTCACCTGACAGCCAAGTCTTAAAAGCCGAGGATCTCAACTTTAATGGTCTTCTGTCTGCCAGCTCCACCATCCTCTCCCCACTTCCTCCCACACCTGTCACCGAACGTCCCGGGCCGGACCAACCAACAGATCTCAATGTTGCCAACCAGCCCTCCCGACTGTCCCAGGCAGAAAGCTCACACTCAGGATGTCCCAATGACTTGAACGTGTCGAAAAAGAAGATGAAGAAACTCCTGGCGAAGGAGCGTTCCGCGAACCGAATTTCGGCTACCCGCAGCCTGGAAGCCTGTCAAGACTACCGAGCCTTACGCCAGTTCAGTCATTCTGCGCTTAAAGCTGAAGCCAACCTGCAAATGGCGGTTGAGCTGGACGCGAGAGAGCTCTCCTGAAGGGGACTGTACGCTGGCAGGCGCATCCCGTGCACCGGCATCGTCCTGCAGAACTCAGTGCGGGGCAAGGGGAAACGTAAGGCCAGGGGAAAGCGGACGGCATCGCAGACAGAGGGTCCTCAAAACAAACCACCGTCTCCGTCGGTGCAAGAACCCCCAATCGTGGCTCACGCAAAGTACGGGTGTCTTTTCACTACTTCGTGCTGCGAGACTAACCGCGTGTTGATCCTCCAGTGGCCTGGCATCGGCATCCGTTTACGACGCATCCAGCAGACTCATCGTATACCGCGCATATGGCAACTCCGACACCGCCGAGCTGAACCGCAAGATTGTTCGGGCCGTGGAGGCTTTGGAGAATTCAACCGCTCCAGAGTTTCAACCTGGAAAGCACCAACGAGGGCACTACCCAGTCAGGACCTTCATGATACATCGATCCTACGTCCAAGTGAGAGATTTAGCGTCCTGTTCGCTCGTTGAACGGTCACCTCATCAGCTTCTTTCCGTTTGTTAAGATCCCTCGTCGTAGCCTGTATCTAGAGAAAAACCTGGCCCAAGCAAGCATCCTTGCTGAAGATCTACGCCCTGTTGTGGAACTTGTTGAGAGTATGTAGTCTTTCTGTCCGATTTTCTCAAAAGGGGAGGCTAACGTTTGATGTAGAAATTTTTAAAGTGCGATTTCCTCGTCTCTACCGATACTACCAAGATTCTCTTGATTATGCCTTATCCCACCCTTTATGCCAGCTCGAGAGCCTATGGGGGCCGTTCGCTTCTCTTGCTATCAACAGCGGAGGGTCTGTCCAGACCTGGCTCCATAAGGACAGCGACAATCTTCCCGCTGGCCTTTGCGTCATAATTCCTTTCGGTTTCTTTGATCACACAAAATCATCTCACCTCGTAATCGACTTCAACGGCACACTGATACACTTTGAACTTCCGGCCGGCATTCCACTCTTCATGCCCAGCGCCCTTCTGGCTCACTGCAACACCAGCATTGTGGGAGATGGTGAAACTCGGGGGTCACTCGTTTTCTGGACGTCTGGTAAGCTCTTTCAATGGGTGGATCTGGGTGGACGGAGCGTGAAAGATTTGAGTGTGGCGGAGCTGCGGGTGTGGCTGGGGGATTACCAAAAGCGGGTTGAAGAAGCGTTTGGCCGCTTTCCTCACGAGGTGTTCTTCTAGCTATGTAGATACTCATTATATCTTACTACTTTCTGGCTCTCAAGTTGTATCGGGTGGTCTAGGATGAGCTGGCACCGGGTCGCATCAGTGACTGCATGAGCGCGGAAATTTGAGCGCACTTATATGGGGCAACAGTTGATCATGAGACGGTGCATGTACTTACAAGTTGAGTACTGTACCACAATTCATTTGACAAATACTCACGTTCGACTCCTTCGTTTGGCCGCTGACGTTGTAGATTTTGGAAAGCGACGAGTCCAGGGCGTTGAGCATCAGCGGCGAGTCCGCTCCAACCAAATCCGAACTAAGTCCTGTGCATGGGAGGTGGGTATTCAATTATGGTTATTTGGGCGCAGACTCACATGTGCTTTTACTCGTTTGGCCTCTGCATGCACTGCCATCAGTTTGACTACTGACGTTGGGTGCGCATACGCGTTGTTGGGATTTTTGCTCTCAACCCTTTCGATCTAAAGCGCAGAAAACATGTGAAACATATTAACTAAAATGTCTAGAGCCTGTTAAAGAAGAGTGTTCTCATGAGACGGGTTAGTCTAAGTGCTGGGGACGCTAGAACACCGGTTGAGAGGATTCGATTGAGATTTTTGCTCTCAAACTACAGGCTTAAGCGACTGTAAAGCATATTTAGTGCCTATCAAGAGATCCCCAGAGCATGCCCTAGATGGTTTCAGGACTCCATGGGTTCTGGGGAATCCACAGTCCATGTGTCTTAAATTCCACTCGACCGCAAAACCAGCGGTGGGCCGTTTCAGGGGTTATCTGACCAATCGTACTGTGAGAATCCCAACTTCCTCTCATCCTGAAATGGACGGCATCATTGTACTGGGTGTCGTTGGTATTCACGAACGGGGAGCTGGCGGATCTCCCCTTGTTCATGGCACCTCAAAGAGACCCAGTGTTTCTTTGTAGTGCCATGATATATCTAGGCCGACCAGTCCTCATCTAACCCTCTTGTTAGGGAACCGTGGGATTCGTATCTCCGCGAATCCCCCCACCCCAGAATGTAATACTAAATACTACTCCCCGCTCCGTTTTTACTTCAATAAATTTCCTTATTATTTCGCTTTTGCCTCTACGTAAAATAGCCGCGAAACTCCTAAGTCAAAAGCTATGTAAATAATTAAATTACCCCTTCCGGCCGTTTATTTGAGAAACCGGTCGATGCCGAATTCTGCCCTTTCTCCGTCGCCGGATTCGTCGACCTGAGCTTCGTAAGCTCGACGAATCCGTTCGGGCGACTCACCGATGGTCATGCAACGTGCCGCAGCGCGGTGCTACGGGCTCGGGGCCGTTCAATTCCCTAAATTGGCAATTAAGCGCCCAAAGCCTCGCGCAGACCATCGGCGTGCTGCCCGAGCCTTCCACTGCGCATGGAAGGCTCGGGAAAAGGATAGAATCACGTAGAATAGTATAGACTACTCTAGAATGTTCTTGTATAGCTAATAAATACGGATTCTGCCTCTCCCGAGGCAGATCATCCTTTTTACCCCCCTCTTAACTCTATTGCTCAACGAAGCCCAATCCCGCTAAGTCCCGCGTAATAAACGGACTACCTACCGTTCTAACCTTTCGGACTAAAGGTTCTCGCGTATTCAGCGCGAGCATAATCTTGATATT
>WSUB01000313.1:0-26358 GCA_019633425.1 Tulasnella sp. 424 | reverse complement strand
CTAACTTGGCCGCCGAATCCGATGTGAGATGACTGAACGGGAACTGGTGCTGGACGCTGAGTGACGGTGGATGTAGATGAGGTGTTTGTGGATGAAGACGTGCCAATCGCAGTTCCATGGACGTGAGTCTCGGAACCGAACGAGCCAGTAACGACACCAGTCGAGGAAGTGGACGTGGAGATCGAGCCACCGACATGAGGAACGGAAGGCGTTGAGATGGTGACGGAGGGCGAAGCGGGCTCGTGAGTATGAGAGATGATCTTGCCAGCCACAACGCCTGCACCGAGACCGATACCAACGCCGGCGGCGAAGCCCAATCCGGCCTGTACTTTTCCAGAGGTCCCCGTGGTGGTGGTGGTGGTGGAAGAACCGACAGTCGAATCCTGGACGATGACCGTAGAATCATGATGCCCGTGAGTGACAGACTCTCCTGTGCCAACCGTGACCTGCGTGTCGATGGTGGAAACTCCTGAAGTCGGTCTAGCGGGATAGCCAACGGGAACTGGGTAGGGAACGGGAACTGAAACGGGTTGATGGTGTACGTCGATGATCTGCTGGCCGCTTCCGCTCGAAGACGTCACGGTCACCTGGGTCGAATCTTGGTGGGCCGAGGTCTGCTTGACGTCCGTGTTGCTAGTCGAGATGGAGGTGCTGATGTTGCCGCTAACTTGGCCGCCGAATCCGATGTGAGATGACTGAACAGGAACTGGTGATGGGCGCTGAGTGACGGTGGATGTAGATGAGGTGTTTGTGGATGAAGACGTGTCAGTCGCTGTTCCGTGAACGTGAGTCTCGGAGCCGAACGAGCCGGTAACGACACCAGTCGAGGAAGTGGAAGTCGAGATAGAGCCACCAAGATGAGGAACGGACGGCGCGGAGATGGAGACGGAGGGCAAAGTGGGCTCCTGAGTATGAGAGATGATTTTACCAGCCGCAATGCCTGCACCGATACCGACACCAACGCCAGCGGCGAAGCCGAATCCGGCCTGGACTTTTCCGGAGGTCCCCGTGGTCGTGGTGGAAGAACCGATAGTCGAGTCCTGGACCATGACTGTATCGTGATGTCCGTGGTCTCCCTTGCCAACCGTGACCTTAGTGTCGATGATGGAAACTCCTTCAGTCGGTCGAGTGGGATAGCCAACTGGATAAGGCATGGGCACGGGTTGTGAATGGTACACGTCGATAACCTGCTGTCCATTTCCACCGAGCGAAATCGCCACGTCCTTGTGATCACGGCCATCCTTGTAATAAGTCGAGGTAGTCTTGTCGTCGGCAGCTCCAGTAGCGATGGTGGTGCTGACACCGGTCGTCGAGGCTGGATGCGCTTCATACGGCTTTCCGTACAACTCCCAATTCGAGGGTTGACCCGGAAGAGGTCCTGCAGTCGGAGCATGGGGTTCCCAAGCGGACGGGGTACGAGACGACGCGGGGGTGGGGAGACCCAAGTTCGTGCCGTAGCCGACTTGCGTCGCGTACTGCGAGGGACCGCAGCCTGGAGTCTCGGGAGCGGGGCGGCCGGGAGAAACGACGGTCGTGGAGGTGTCGCGCGTGTGAGTGCCGTAGGTCGAATTCGAGGGAGAGATGACGATGGACGAATTGGGTGGAGTTGGCAAGGACATTTGGCCATGGGAACCTTTGGAAGAACCAGCAGCGCCGATGACAGCGCCGATTGCGACGCCCGCGAGGCCTGTGCTAACGCTGATATTGTGTCCTTCCTTTTCCTCAAAGACCACGGTGTTCTTTGTTGTGCTGCCAGTCGAGGTCGAGACGCCAGTAGAGGCATTGTAAACCGTGACGGTCTCATGCTCATCTCCATCTTTAAACGTCACCCTGGTATCCGTAACGACTTTACCACCACCGATAGGCCTCGTCGAAGGGATTTCAACCTTCAACGGCGCGGGAGGAGGGGTCGACGACCGACGAGGAGCGTCTCCAGGTCGTCTCTTCAAGATCGGGGGACCGGGCTTCGGAACGGGGATGACCTTGTCGACTTCGGGCTCAGCGTGCGACGACGAGAAAATTCCTCCAAGGACGGCTCCTAACGCTCCGCCAAAGTAGGCCGTATTAGACGAGGAGGACGAAGAGTGGCTGGTGGAGGATTGGACGGGCGCGGGAGAGCGAGTGTGGGTGATGACGGCTGCCGAGGAAGTATCGTATCCACCGCCGACCACGATGTGTGCGTCGGGCAAAGGAGAACGAGGTCTCGGGTACATAGGAACCTGCTGTTGCGAGGTCGAAGTAGAGGAAGTGTAGGATTCTTGATGACCATGGTAGTAACTCGTGTTGGAGGAAGACGAGGTCTCGGTCTCTTGGACTTGGATGTACGCGCCGGAAGACGACGTGGTGGACGGTCCTGGTTGAGAAACAGACACAGATCCATGGCCAGATCCAACGAAAGCGAGACCGGATCCGATCCCGAGAGCGGTACCAGTGCTGATCCATCCACTGCTGCTGCCGTCGTCTTTGCCTTTACCCTTGCCTTTGCCCTTCTTCTTGGCGTTCCACTCTGCGAATTCCGTGCCGTCGATCATGCCGATGAGTTGGCCGATGACGCCTGTGATGCGGTTGCCGACGGTGCGGTCTTTGTAGTGCAAGAGGGCGACCCAGCACGCTGCGATGAGCCAGAGTTCTCCGTGCCTAGAAAGAAAAAGTGTAAGCAAATGGGGGCGACCAGGATTCGAATGAAAAAAAACGAACTTGATGCTTCGACCACCTCGAGCTTTCCAGACTTTCCACACGCTAAACGTAGCCAAACGGAACTGATAAATGGAAACGGCGAATTGTTGGCTTTGAGAGAGGAGGAGGATCCACATGCTCGAGACTATATATCCCCCGGGAAATCGAGGTCAGCCCCTCAATAACGCGGAGAACGTGACGAAAATGACATACGAGAGCTGTTGATGATCCAGCGAGATTTGGAGAACCTCCCAGCGGGGATGATGCGCTGCAAGACGCAGCTGAGAGCCCATACGGAGGTGATGCTTCCAGAGAGGAATGCGGTGCCTCGGATGGCGTTGTCGATGAACTCGAAGACGATGACTGTGAACCTGGAACGGCGACGAATCGTTTAGCTCTCCCGATGAGTACCCACGTTTCTGAAGCACACCACATACTTTCGCTTGCCGAACTGGAGTTTGCCGGAGATCAACATGCTCACGACGGTCGCACCGGCGACCCATCCGCTGAATTTGACGGCCTCATCTTTGAACGCGGCGAAAAAGTTCTTGAAGCACGAGACTTCGGTTGGGTGGAGGTGCTCGCAGAGGAGGAAGCTGTGGGGCGAGCAGCAACCCTCGGTGACGCCGTGCTGGGTGGTCCTGAGGACGTCCCGGATGTCGTCGAGAGGTCGTGAGTGAGGGAGGTAACGTGATGAATGCTGTGTTTCGTTGGGGTGTGAGCGTGAGAGTTCCTGGTGCCGTAAAACAAAGGCCGTACCTTAATAATGGCGTCGTGGTATCGTTCAGGGAAGGCATACGGCTCAAAAATGAAAGTCCACAAGAGGAAGGTGTTGGCCATCATGGATACCGTCCACGCCGGGGGCAAGTAATCCCGCCAATTTTCCAGAATCTCTTTCCTTGATCTCTGCCAAATCCGCTTCGTCTCGTTGGCATCTTTCGTGTCGTTATCGGCTTCAAACTTGATTTCTTTTCGGGACAGTTTTGCGTCCGCGAAGGTGTAGAGGAAAGTGGAGAAGAAGTACAGCGCGACTTCTGTGCGGATGGACTCTGGGAGAAGGATGAAGAGGGGGCTGGAGAGTAGTGCTGGGAGAACGCTGCGGAAACGCTTCACTATTCGGAGGTGTTTAGGTTTGGGCGTGGAATGCTGCGAATCTTCTTTCGGAGTGAGAAAACGATCAGCCGCGCGGTACACCACGGGCAGGAACACTGGCAGCAGAGCGTATTTGAAGTTGTGCTTGGACGCTGCCAGTGCTTTCTTCAGAGCCTTTTCCCATCGAGACCTGCCAGGGAAGGGAGAGAGAGAGCGCGGTTTAATGTGATGAACGAGGGATCGTAATTCGGGAAATGCGCGCGCGGGGAGGCTTACTTGTCATAACGTCCAGGACGGACCACCAACACCGGAATGACGGTGGCTGTCGTAGCGACTGCATAAGTAGCTACGAACGTGCCCACTGACTGGACAATCGTAGGAATGGGACTCATTGAAGAGAGTGAGGTGAGGGGGGGGGGAGGTAGAGCAAAAACGCTCGTATGTAGTTCCAGCGCTTAACGAAGTGCCTGGTAATATAGAAACTGATCCCGGACAACTCCAGGACGCCGCCGCCTGGTCTCACCGTATCGCCGGCAATTCCCAACGCCCTCTCCGGGCGCACATCTTCGCATACAATAGCAGGCCGCCGATAGTGATAATATCCCAGGGACCCCAATCATGCGATGCGCGCTTCCAGGGATATCGATGCGCTTTGCGTGGGTCTATTCGCTGCAAACCCAATGCCGAGCACCGCCTAGATTCACCAGAGAAAGATCCGCTAGACGCTGAGGCACTTCTCAAGTCGATCGGATCCAGCTAGATTTGGGAACTTGAATGGCTTAAGGGCAAGACGTCATGGGCGGTCAGAAGTTCGTTCGGCTGGTGGCTTGCTCAAACGAGGTAGTGGTCAGGTCGATCACACTGCGCATATGCAGGATTGGCTGTGGTATTTTGCCGATACCGGTGTTTATCTCACTGAAGCGTAAGTGGCTGACTGATAAGTGAGCTACTTTCCCAGCTCATCGTAAAAATATCGAGCCATACATAGCTCATATAGATAGCTGCATGAACACGTTTGGGGGGCTGTTTTGAAGGGTGCCTAGTTCGCCTTCCCAGGTTCAACGCTGCACCGCAAGTTACGCTCTCTAGTCGGACAGATGTTAACAACAATGTGGTAATTATTAGAGTGTAAAATCAAACATTCCGCAGTCAGTCAGCTGAGCGAGAGGTGGGGGGAGAAGGAGCCCATATCGCCAATCAAGGATACAGTATCTGCTCGCAACCGCGGCGTATCTAGACATTCCGTGAAGATCGTAAACCTACGGAGGGCTCTTTTTATGTGCGACCGCGCAATGTTTTCCATTTTGGTGCACCATGACAGCGCGTGCACCGGGGGGTACCACCGCATGGCCGAGGCCTCATTTCCCCATCAAAACCGCCCTGAGACTCGAGACACTCCGCGGGGAAAAAAGGCTTTTCTTTAGGTTTCTTAAAGGCATATGCCGGTACTTTGACGAACTGGAGGAGACCGGGGATCTACCCACTTCCGCCGGTCGTACTGTCGCTCGGGTGCACGCGACCGAAGCAACGTGAATCTTTAAAGATACGATACTAGGACAACACTGCGATCAAAAAATAACGAGGGCGCGCGTACTATCCATTCGTTCGTCGTTAATAGGAGGCATGAATACGAAGAAGAAGAAAAAGAGTCCCTGGTCCGTGTAGCATCATCATCATCAACTTCGTCGTCTCTACGGCTTCTCAACGTGGACGAGTCCACTGCTACCCATCGAATCAGCCATCCCAGCTCCCTCTCCTTCCGCTCTCGGCAGGAGCGAGATCCCACTCTGAGGAGACTCGGCCAAAATCGTGCTGTAAGCCATGCTGTTATCCATCAACAAGTGCCTGTCGTCGCTGTCCAGGGAATCGCGGTCGTCGTCCCTATGCTGCTCCTCTCCAAGGGCATGCGGTGGGTCAACGTGCACGAGGACGTTCCCTCCATCTCCACTGGCAGTCGACGCCGAGATGTCCGCAGCGGATCCGGACCCAACTTCCGACAGCTCGTGCGGATCGTCCACTACGCGCTTGGCATCAGAGAACGGGTCTCCAGCGGTGGTCGCTCGCGAGGGCGGGTCCACTCTCATCGGGAACAACGGCTGCTGCGGGGCTTCAACAGGCGAGAAGCTCCCCGCGGACCCTCCTCTCGAAACTTGAATCGGCTCCTGCATGTCCCGAGGCGGCGGGGTGCTCGTGGTCTCGAACCGAGAGGTCATCGCTGACACGCCCAACTTGGAGCTAGGCTCGATCTTGTCGGGTTCCTGGTGCGCTGCTGGGGTGCCGGCGCCTCCGAACGGCTTGCTGTAGAGCTCGAAGTTCGACGGTTGGCCGGGAGCTGGAGTGGCGTTCGAAACCGGGGGGAAGTAGGACTGCGAAGGCGGTTGTTGTTGGTAGGACTGCGACGGTGGTTGTTGGTAGGATTGCGAAGGTGGTGGTGGATAAGGCTGCGAAGGTGGTGGAGGCGGCGGCGGTGGTGCAGGGCCCGGAGAGCCATAAAGGCCGCGCGTGGATCCACTAGGCCCGGGAGTTGAATACGAGGTCGTCGAAGGACCATACTGAGGGGTGGGGTAACCTCGGCCTGGAGCATCAGGACCATACACTCCTGGGGTCGGTTTCGGTGGGAAGTAAGGCTTGGGCGATTGTGGTCGGGGTGGTCGAACGACGGATGAACTACCGCCGTTTCCTTGACCGTCCTCCCTGCCTTTTCCTTTCTCGTTTCTCTTCCTCTCGGTAACCCATTCTTCGAACTCGGTTCCATCAACCATGCGCATGAATTGTCCGATCATGCCCGTGATGCGCTTTCCGACCGTGCGGTCCTTGTAGTGGATGAGCCCGACCCAGCATGCTGCGATGAGCCAGAGGTCTCCGTGTCTGATTGTAGCAAAACGAAGGAAGCGAGCTTTTAGTTAGGAGAAGCGGTTGAGCAAAGGGACGAAGGACGCACTTGATACTCCGACCGCCTCGAGATTTCCATACTTTCCACATGCTATAGGCGGCCAAACGGAACTGGAAGAGTGAAATAGCGACTTGTCGGCTCCTCGAAAGAAGGAGAATCCACAGGCTCGAGACTATCACAACAAATACGGACGTCGGCTCAGCACGAACGGGCGAAGAGATTAGCAAAGAAAAGACTCACGCGAGCTGTTGATAATCCATCGAGATTTGGAGAACTTTCCCACCGGCAAAATCCGCTGCAAGACGCAGCTGATGGCCCATACCGTCGTAAGGCTCCCGGTGAGATACGTCGTGCCCCTCAAGGTAGAGTTGAGAAAGTCGAAAGCGATTGTTGTGAAACTACAAAAATAATGTCAACCGTAAGCTCATGACTCCCGCACGACCAAAAGCGGCATAGAGGCAAGTCCGAAAAAAAAATGACGTACTTCCGTTTCCCGAACTGGAACCTCCCGGAGAACAACATATTCACAGCCGTCGCGCCCGCGACCCACGGTGCGAACCTGTTCGCCTCTTCTCTAAATGCGGATGTGAAGTTCTTCCGACATGATACTTGCGTTGGGTGGAGCACTTCGCATACGATGTACTCGTGAGGTGATGACCAGATACTTTTGGCGTGGTTGGTGTTGTCCAGGATTCGCCGAACGTCCTCGAGGGTCCGGGATATTGGCAAATACCTCCGACAGTGCTAAAGGAAGATTCCCGTTTAGCGTTACATACTAACTCATATCTGAAGAGTCTTACGTCGATGAAAGCGTCGTGGTAGTTCGACGGGAAGGCGTGGGGTTCAAAGATGAACGTCCAGAGAAGGCACGTGTTCGCCAGCATGGACACGGTCCACACCGGTGGTAAGTAATCCCTCCAATTCTCCAACATCTCCTTGCCCGACCTCTGCTTTCGCCGTTCTTTAACGTCCTTCGTTTCGCCATGACAGTCATCTTCAAACTTGACTTGCGGCCGGGCTTTGAGACGAGTGAAGGTGTAGAGGAAACTCGAGAGGAAGTACAACGCCACATGGACCCGGAGCCCTTCAGGAAGAAGGATGAACAGAGGCGAAGAAAGGAGAGCTGGAAGAACGTTGTACAGTTTCTTCACTATTCGGAGGTGTTGGTTCCCGGGTAATGAAGCATCTGATCCCTCCAGCTCTTCCTTCCGCCGAGTGAGAAAACGGTGAGCCGTGCGGTAGACGATGGGTAGGACCACTGGTAACAACGCGAGCCGAAAGTTGCGCCTCGAGTGTGCCCAAGCTTTCTTTAAGATCATTTCCCATTTCGGTCTGCAAGAACATCAAGTCGAATGCGGGAAAGATCAGCAGGGACCAGGGCAAAGAAAAATCTGGAGAAAATGGTTTGAATTTTCTGCCCGTACCTATCGTATCGTTTGGGATTGACGATCAATACTGGTATAACAGTGACGGTGGTAGCCGCTGCATATGCTGCGACGAACGTCCCCACCGACTGTGCCGTCGACGGAGGTTCGGCCATTGGTGGGGGAGACGGAGGGGGATGGTGGGTGAGTAGCAAGGTCGCTGGCGTGTTGTTGTAACGAGCGGCAAAAGAAGCCCTGATTGGACCCTGAGGTTATTCGGAGAACTCGCGTTTGCCGCCGTGCTGCCCCGTGTCGGTTGGCGTCCGCAACGTTGTTCCCCTCCCAAGCCTCACCGCAATTGGAAGACAGCTTGCGATAAGTAGCCAGATCGTATGAGAGCATTCAGATATGTGAGGTCTCGGGCACCGTGGTTGGCCGCTCTCCCAACGATTGTTCGAAATGATATCAGGCTCGCCTGGCTCACCTGACCACTTGATCCATACGCTGAGATGCCGGTGCCGCAGGCTTCGTACACTATATAATTAACCAACTAGTGCCTGAGATTGACGAAATCGCTCCAAGATCGTGCATCACGTAAGTAGAACCGTGGGATTGATTCGCAACCTAAACGTAACCACCACCATACATACAGAGTACCGCGGACGATCTCAGTATCGCATCCATGGACACTCCCACAACCGCCGCTATGAAAGATTTGATTCTCGTCCTTTGTGACAAACTCAAGAATCAAGACCCCAGGTCAGTTCAGGGGGTATTCCGTCAGGTACCCCAAAGCAGGTGACTAATCCCTTCCTACTCAAACGACAGTCTCGAGTGGAAAGACCTCCTTCCGAGCGATAGTCGAACTATCACTCGCTCCATATCTTCCCTCGCACTCACCCCCGACCACGTTCTTCACGATATATACGCCGATATCCGGGAGCAGCATAACCGATTCCTTCCGGTCACTGTCCTACCGCTAGAACTACTCGTTAAGATCCTTCAAGAGGTCTTGCAGCTCGATTGTAAGGGTGGTCACAAGGATACCCGAACAAAGCTATCCCTGGTGTGCCGCCAGTGGAGACGAGTTGTGATCGGCTCCCCAGCCCTGTGGACTCGTTGGCACCTCCCCAACGATGGACTCGATTACTTCAGGCGGGCACCCCGTCTACTCAGGTCACTGGGACTGGAACTCTCCTACACGCAACCCTCCGACTACTCCGATCAGGAAATGTGGTGCGCAGTGTACGAAGAGGTGTACCGATGGCAGGATGTGGATTTTACTTCTTTGAGGGAGAAGTTTCTTCGACGTCCCACATGGCCGAAACTAGGGAATACAACCACGCCCAAATTACGCAAACTTCGTCTCGACGCACCAAACCTTTCGACCCCTCTCGATCTATTTGATCCCAGCGACCCTTGCAATTTGGAGGAACTTGCGCTCGAGAGGACTCGCACGGTAGTATGGGAGGGGTGGAACCTCCAGCGCCTTCGGGACCTTAGCCTTTACAATATCTCCTCTGGCGGACCCTCCGAAGCTCAATTGCTACGAATTTTGGAACAGAGTCCTCAACTGGAACACCTCTCCCTTATTGAAGTGGCAACATCCCACAAGTCCACTGGGCTTCCAATGCCCAACGAGCCAGTCTGTCTTCCCCATTTATTGACATTACAACTTTCGAACGTCGACTACAACTCGGACCTCATTGTCCGTATGATGCGATTCCCGCAGTGCAAGCACCTGGTACTCGAAGGATTCCATCTGGGTATAGCGGACCCTGGTTCGGCTTCCTCGCTTGCTCACCTCATACCTGTAATTGACAACATAATCAAAGTCGGCCACGTGACGTTGGACGTTAAAATAGGTGAATTGCGCGTTTTCGCAAGAGCCAAGGGTGGAATTAAAATGGCGGCCAGGTTCCGCATCCGAGGAGACCCCCCATTTGGTCTAAACTGGTTCATTGATGCTACCAGCGCGGCGTTGGACGCATCCTCTGATATCAACATAAAACTTTATTCCAACTTTTCATATGACGGAACGATGGAGATCATCTCAAAGCTAGGCCGTTTACGGGGTATAATAAGACTGGAGTTCGAGGGTAGACCGGAAGACGACGAATGCAATCCTTTGGATTGCCTCGACAACCTCGGAGACCAGATTCGACACGTTTTCCCCCGACTTGACATACTGGGATGTCGCATTGATACCGTGTCGGAGTTGGAATCCCTTCGCAGAGTGGTCCTTTGTCGGAATGGGACCAGCTCAAGCCAGGAAGCCATCGAAATGTCGGGTTTCCGGAAGGTGATAGTCCAGCGTGGCAATCAACGGGATCTGCGGGGTCGTTACGATGAAGGCTTTGATGAAATCCGGGCTTTGATTCCTGGAGGAAACCTAGAAATACGGTCCGGGCGGGACCCCTTAGACGAGGCTTTGATATCATTACTTTCGCGGTGAATCTAATAAACACAAATTGGCGGTTATAGGTCGTTCATGTTCCCATAGCCTCTATTTTCACTCTACAGGCTAGGGTATCTCCGCGCAGGATTGTTGCACCGATTCCCACGCCTTTTTCCCACCTCTCGCTTTGTCCTTCCTCTACTCTCTACTACTGCGTTTCTCTTTTCTTTCTGTTCCTTTCTTGCTCTTTCTTTCTACTTCGCTCTTTTCTCCCCGTGTTCGCTGCTTTTCATCCTGTGCTTGGTCCCCGTCCGTTTCTAAATCCCAACTCTATTTTTACACGTGCTGCCCCTACTTGTTCCCTCTGGTATTCACCCCCAAACAACCCCCTGCTACGAGTATTTGAAAAGCTGTCAGTTCGTGCTCGCTAGTCAGCGTACAGGTATAACTACTACGGACGGATCGCTAGTGAAGAGCTTCTGTGGTGGAAGGTATTGGTTCATTTGCTAGCTTGTATACTGATAGCTGATGTGGAAAATACGCTTGCTGGCGAGGACAGGGACTCACCTCCTGGTTGCGTCGCTGAATCTTTAATGAAATGAGAGCCTTCCAACCCTTACAATGGCGTTCAGATATACGTACCATGTGATTTAACTAAACTTGGATGTACGCAAGAAGAAACAGACGAGAAATCGGTGTCCACCAGTCCGGTGTTGCATCTGAACTGGAGGACGACAGAGACAGAGAGCAAATTATAAATGAAACAGGATAGCTCACTCATTACTGACAATATCAAATATCAACTCCATTTAAAAAAGGGTAAACGAATAATGTCTCATTGCAAATCATGTTCCTCGGACGTCGCAAGGTTTGTTGAAAACACGAAATAGGTATCATACTAGCAGTTTAATACAATGTCAACTCAGTAAATATCGTGATCTGGAGAAATATAGCACTGTGCAACTAGCGACTCAGGGCTCGAGTATCTGAGAAACGTCAAAAATAGAAAGGTGGAAGTTACAAAGGACAGCAAGTATATTGCCGGAAAGGACAATCTGACGTCCATAATCGCCCCAGTATGGTGAAGGAAGCCAAAATAATCGAGAGGAGAGTGTCGTGATCCAATGATCTTCAAAACCTGGATTTGAACCGGTCCGAAGCTTGGGTAGGGTGTCAAGTCTTTGACGAGTGTTGGCATCCCATGCCGCAGAACCGCCATGGTGATAATTTGCCATGAGCTGGCTGCCATTGGACAAGAAGCGGACAGATGTAACCATATCACTGTGACCCATAAATGGCTCACCGACCGCTGTTCCAGTCTGAGGATCCCAAAATCGAACGGTCTCATCGCTGGATCCGGATGCCAGAAGCTTGCCATCAGGAGAGAAGCAAACGAATTGAACCGACTCGGTGTGACCATTGAGTGGCTCACCGACCGCTGTTCCGGTCTGAGGATCCCAAAGTCGAATGGTCTGGTCGCTGGATCCGGACGCCAGAAGCTTGCTATCAGGTGAGAAGCAGACAGACAGAACGAAGTCGTTGTGACCCGTGAGCGGTCCACTGACTGCTGTTCTAGTCTGAATATCCCAAAGTCGAATGGTCTTGTCGCAGGATCCGGAGGCCAGAAGCTTGCTGTCAGGCGAGAAGCAAACGGACTCGATCGACTCGCTGTGACCCGTGAGAGGCTCACCGGCCGCCGTACCGGTCTGAGGATCCCAAAGTCGAACGGAGTCGCCGGATCCGAACGCCAGAAGCTTCCCATCTGGTGAGAAACAGATGGCCATAACCGAGTTGTCCTCACCCATGATTAGCTCACTGACCGCCGCTCCCGTCGGAGGATCCCAAAGTCCAATTGTCCCGTCACCGGACCCAGATACCAGAAGCTTGCCATCAGGTGAAAAGCAGACTGCCTGAACCGAGCTGCTGTTACTCGTGGGTGGTTCACTGGCTGCCGTTCTGGTCTGAGCATCCCAAAGTCGAATGGTCTCGTCGGGGGATCCGGATGCCAGAAGCTTGCCATCGGGTGAGAAGCAGACGGACAGGACCGAGTTGCTGTGACCCATGAGTGGCTCACTGACCTCCGTTCCGCTTTGTGGATCCCAGAGTCGAATGGTCTGATCGCTGGATCCGGATGCCAGAAGCTTGCCATCGGGTGAGAAGCAGACGGACATAACCGACTCGTTGTGACTCGTGAGTGGCTCGCTGACCGCCGTTCGCGTCTGAGGATCCCAAAGTCTAATTGTCCCGTCGTCGGATCCGGAGGCCAGAAGCTTGCTGTCCGGCGAGAAGCAGACGGACCAAACCGGCGCGCTGTGATCCGTGAGTGGCTCACCGACCACCGTTCCGGTCTGAGGATTCCAAAGTCGAATTATGGAATTGTGGGATCCGGACGCCAGAAGCTTCCCATCTGGTGAGAAGCAGACGGCCATAACCGGGTCGATGTCACCCGTGAGTGGCTCACTGACCGCCGTTCTCGTCCGAGGATTCCAAAGTCGAATTGTCCCGTCACCGGACCCGGATGCCAGAAGCTTGCCATCAGGTGAAAAGCAGACGGACTCAACTGAGTTGCTATGCGCTATGAGTGGTTCACCGACTGCTGTTCTGGTCTGAGGATCCCAAAGTCGGATTGTCCCGTCGCTAGATCCGGATGCCAGAAGCTTGCCATCTGGTGAGAAGCAGACGGACTCAGTCGACTCGGAGTCGCTGTAGCCCAGGAGGGGTTCCCCGACGGCCGTTCCGGTCTGAGGGTTCCAAAGGCGAATTGTGCTATCACTGGACGCCGATGCCAGAAGCTTGCCATCTGGTGACACTGCAACTGCCCGGACCCCGCTACCGGTTGACCGAGCCCAGAGATCTGGTGGCCAACTTAAGGTCCGATGACTCCGTAGAGCTTGGACCTTCGCATATTTGCTATATAGGTTCCATATTTCCGTCTCTAGCGGGCAATGAGGAAGCGCTGAAACGTAAATATGGAGCGGTCCAAATGAAATCGGCTCCGAGAACATGGTGATGAAACGCTGGACGTCATTCCACAATGTGGCGAGTGAATTGAACTCCGATCCTTTGGCGGGACATTGCTATGAACTCCGATCAGCTCGCCTGGCCACTTCAGAAGGAACTCGACTTTCCGACTCACCAAGAGCCATTGATACACACGCTGTGCGATAATAATCGCATCTGTAGTCGCTCCAACTAAGCTCATAACCTCGAGCCAGTACATGATCTTCTCCGTGCTGAATACTTTGAAATCGGCTTCTATTGTACCAGTATTGGTGCCTGAGTTTGGCCAATTTATTCCCTCCATAAGATGAATGGACCATGATTGGCAGCAATACCGAAGTGCCTTGGACACCTCCCGTTCCGCGATGCCCTGAACCTCCGACCTCGCTTTTGAAAGGTCTGTCAAGTTACAGATGCTCTCCAGATGTTCTAGCATGGTGCTAAGACACAGGCTTGCTAGCTGCCGATGATACTGAATGATGTCGATGTAGTAAGGTTTCTGCTTGCATCGACGCTCGCTGACCAGAAGATCGTGGATAGAGGTGTGCATCAGACGTATTGGTTCATAGGATGATGTCGGAATGAACAAGAGAGAATTAAGTTCGGCGAGAATGTCCTTGCGGAGGAACAGGATGATGTGCGCCTGATCCATCTCCTTGACGAGGGTGTCATCCCGGTACATCACAGTTATAACGTCGAGAGAGATCGGATATGGCGCCACTACAATGAATCCCAATACTCGTTGCAATAGATCCATCCGCTCCTCATCTAGCCTGACGGTCTCAAATGCTTTCGAGAGGATCTGGTGGTACAAGTCGTCAAGCCCACTCCACTTTGAAGGATGCCTTAGCAGTTCTTGTAATCGATCCACGGCTGACCCACTGCACATATACGTGATTGCTGTGCGCACCCACTGGAACAGGCCTTGGGACATCTCCACTAACCGACTGACGTCTTCGAACGAAGGCCAGTCCTTCGGGACGTCGGGGTCAGCGTCCCGGATTTGCTTGCAGGCGTGTTGAATGAAACGCTCCAGGTCCTCTGACACATTGGCAGCCGTGTCTAGGTCCTCTGAGCGCCATCCTCTGGGTCCCAGAGCTCGAATGAGATGGGGTTCGGGACGCGACGTAAGGAGGAATTTGACGTTGACGGGTAGCATTGCAGAATGTCGATCAATAAGGCGGAGAAAGTCGTCAACATAGGTTGAGTCGTCGCATTCATCGAGGGCGTCGACAAAGATGAGGATCGGGTGGTCTTGGTTGTCGAGCTTTGTCAGGGAAGTAACGAGGAGTTCCTTGAATTGCTCTTCCAGGCGTTCGTCTACGATTTCCGGATTCTCCTGCACGCTCTCGAGCACTGCGTTTCTGACCTCTGGAACCAAGCTGCTTCCGAGCTGCCTTGCAAGAGCGCAAACGACACGCGTGTTCAGCGTGTCTTGTCCACGACGGAAGTGGAAGATCGCGCAGGAAGCTCGGCATTTCCAGTCGTGAAACACCGTTGACGCAATGGTAGACTTCCCCCGCCCAGCCATTCCACGGATCCATAGCACCCGGCTCGCCGCGGACGAATCCCTGATCCAGGTGCCGATTCGCTCCAATATCTCCACTCTGGTTCCCGGAAAGCAGGTGACATCCTCAATCGCGTTTCCTCGTGCTCCGTATTTTCCATCTCCCAGACGATCCAGAAGACGACGCTTCTCCTTTTGTATATCACTGTTTTCTGAAGTATAGGTCAGAAGTGTACAGTGTAGTGGAGTCAAATGGACTGACTGAGTTCGATTACGATGCTACGTGTATCGATGCCTATGAGGAGCTGGTTATAGGCAAACTCAGCTGACTAGCATGCGAACGTAATATGTTGCTGTACTGACCTGCATTTCCTCAAGCGCCGTCTGAACAGTTCCCTGATAACCCTGTAACGCTTCTGCATGGTCGCTAGGGTGAAAGGCTTTGCTGAAGCGACCCAGTGACTCCCATTCTTTGACTTTGGCGTGCATTTCCCGGAGCTCTCTAGTCAAAGTCTTAGTACACCTTATCAGATAAGTGATAGTAACGTACTTTTGCAAGTCCGCAATATGGTTTGCGATCCCTTCCCCCTGATTCCCATTCGGCTTCTTCGTAATTTCTGCAAGAAGCGTAGACAATTTATCTGTCTGTGATCCCAAATCCTTTGCCAAGTCGTCGTTTTTGTCCATAGTCTGAGATCACCTCGTCAGGGCCAAGTGTATACGCGCTATTATGCTGCTCAATCTACCTGAATCGATTCCACGAATGCCAGTCCCACTGTGGCAGCGGCTGCAACAAT
This sequence comes from Tulasnella sp. 424, assembly GCA_019633425.1. Taxonomy (NCBI): domain Eukaryota; kingdom Fungi; phylum Basidiomycota; class Agaricomycetes; order Cantharellales; family Tulasnellaceae; genus Tulasnella; species Tulasnella sp. 424. The sequence continues at coordinate 10,631 of WSUB01000313.1, read as the reverse complement.
GTTCCCAACCACAGGAATGGACCCAGACGCAATTTCTACGCCTTTGAGGGTCTTTCTGGCTATGGTGAGAGCTTCAGCACGGATCTGACTTTGAGATTCGCTGTCCTCGGGGATAGGGTTCGGTGGGTGTTGCGCCGGGGATGAGCCTGAAGTCGAATCGGTGGTTGTAACCCCTTGTTTGATGGCTGTTGTCTGAACGCTGAACGGCGCTGCAGGCGTTTGCCCGGTGTTTGCCACAGTCAGTTGAGCAAACGATCCAGGAAGTACTCCGGAGGCCGCATTGTCCCGCTCTATAGAAACTGGACATGAGTTATTTTAGGGGGGAACTCGGAGTCGACCCCACTCACCATTTTCCCCCTCATTCTCCAAGCCCTCCTTCAAGAAGCAGCGTGAGAAAGAGCGAGCCCAGAAATGAGACCCATTCACGTACACGGAAAGACATCCCCGCTTTCGATACATCGTCTTGGCACGTTTGGAAGAGTAAAGTGTACTTGCTTGGGCGGTGAGACACCAACGATTTGATTCGCTTTAGGAGCCTCCATTTTTGCATTCCCGCCTTGGATGACGCGTCTTTCAATCTTGAATGGACCTCCTCGAGGACCCTGGGAGAGAAAAGTTGGAGCGAACCGACTGCTTTGCAGAGCACCAAACCTACTGGATATACTGTTCGGCGAATCGTTGGAGCTCTTGAGAAATGCTGGCGCTGTTATTGGGGATATCGGGCAAGGACTTGACCGTGTCTAGCAGGCCCTTTGCGGCGTCTTTCGATTCCGGTGGCCACTCAGTTCCCTAGAGCAATGTCAGTCCAAGCGAAGGGTGCACATGCGAAACAATCATACGTTGAGGATCGAATCTACGGCTCTTTTCAAGAACTCGATTCTCTCGCCGAGACTTGCATCTCGGGCGCTAGCCATTGGAGTTCGAGGTAATGGACTAGAAATCACCAGTGGTTTTGCGGGCGGTTGTCTGTGGGTCGGCGTCGATCCATCGCTTGTAGTCATGGTTGACAATCTGGAATACTATAGTGCGGTACTGGACTGACAGTGGTGTGAGAGGGAGAGGTTGGACGAAACCTATGGGAAGAAATGGTTGCCAGGCTGCGAAGCCCAAAATAGCCCCAAGTCACACGCATGTCTTCGAGCCCCAGGACTTAGGGGTCTTCTGTTCGGCCGTCAGTTGTTTTTGCCGCAATAGAGATGGCTATATTGGGGTTTATACCAGTCTAATTACAATGTAGGGTGAGCGACGGGCAGTCGATACCACCGCTACCTATACTGTTGCCGCTGTTCGCCTAATAGAGAGAGTCTTCTTTCAGCTGCGAGGTTTCACGTCTGGTTGGCTTTCTATATATAAAGCAAGCGATGTAGGAAGAACACGTCGCTACCCCTTTCGCCCTCGCACGACTGTTCCCTACCGTCGGTTCGTTCGAACCCCTTTCTTCCCATCGCTGACCCTTGCCGCTCAGATCTTCTGCCTTTTTCGCTTTTCTACCCATCTAACCCAGTGCTATTCTCGTTCCTACTCTCTACTTGTTTTCGTTTCTACCCATGTCCCCATTTCCTTTCGCTTCAGTTGGTCCCGTACTTTAACCGCCTCGTTCCCGGTCCGCTGTGCTGTTGGTGGGTGCACGCTGTTTGCCCCTTCGGGCGGTCTCGGCTAAAACACGCCTCACTCGTCCACGCGAAGGTAAAGCTGACTACGTCCTAAGAGGGACGACACAAGACGTTATGGGCAAGCACAATACGGCCCAACCTCCTCAAAAGCCCAGATTTCGACTCCCTTACCCCGTCCAAGTTCCTGCAAACGTCGTTGACTCACAAGCGCCCTGGGATTATCCTTTGTTTGCGCCATTTTCCTGACGAGTAGCGTGTCCGAGTCCATTCCATAACAAGCCACCAAAAGTGCCGAATTCTCCTCTGCTCTAGGAAGACGAGCTCGCAGATTCTCGGGTGGTCGCGGTTCGACGGTAGTCATTTCGACTGAAGGTTGCCGAGGCGAAGATTTGCTGCGATGTCATCCCATCCTTGGACGACAGAGGACGCTGGTACACACTGTAATAAGTAGTGCCAAACGAATGCACCACATCAATTCGAAAACTCTTCGCTACGACCATGTCGAGGAGACGCTGTTCTCCTGAATGGTTACGAAATCCTCGGTCCTGTGCCGCTCTACACCCAGTTGCATTGGCATATGGAGACGAAATTAGGCTTGAAGCCGTGATAGGAACCGTTGAGATCTGTAGGCCTTACAGGAGGATTGGTCGAACCGAATTACAACAATGCTTTGACGCCGGTGAGGTAGGTTGGAGCCGGGAGATGACTGAAACGACCGCACGCTGTCGGGCATCCTCACAATAGGTTGGGCTGCATCGTTTCTCCAATACTCTCGTACGGATTCGTCGAGAAGAATATCCCACGAAATCCTTATTCCATTGGTCCCTAGCTACTGTCCCCCGTCGTTGTAGGTCTTTCGCCCTTGGTGGTTCCTCGCTTTGCGATAGCGCCGGCGCACTTCTCGCATCGACAATCTCTAGAAGGTTGACTTGTCCCCCGAAGTCCCACATTATGGCTGCATGAGCAACTCTTCCCAACGAGGCCCTGTAGCCACCCTGGCTTCAGATCAATTTGCGCAGCCGTATTGGCCCATAGGGGCTTTTTACGGCGAGATTCGCCTTGGTAAGGCGGTAGAGAGGGTGGAATACCGCTGAGGTGATAGCGGTGGGTGACGACTCTTGGATTGTTTAACCAGGGAGAAGCCTGCCGAAGTGTGGCTCGAATGAATCTGACGAAGAACTCGGTGGCCAGCTCTTGTCAGCGCTTGATGGTTTGGCTGGTAGTTCAGATTGAAATGACTCCCTGGCTTCGTGCCACCGGTCACTTAGCGCTCGCGATAGAATTGGAGGTAAATAAGTGGGGGCTGACTGGTATTATCTCCGGTACAATAGGGCATAAAAAAGAGGAGATGGAGACTCTGTGTCTAGGGTGCCGCCCGGACTGGTAGTAATGAGAAAATGTAGACTATGCAAAGAAAAGAGCACGCCGGCGTGTTCTTTGCCCGACATCATAGCGACGAGCAACCCCCTTGTGGGTGAGTAATAGCAAGGCCGCTGGCGTGTTGTTGTAACGAGCGGCCCAAGGAAGCCCAGGTTGGACCCTGAGGTTATTCGGAGAGAACTCGCGTTTGCCGCCGTGCCGGCCCGTGTCGGTTGGCGCCCACGTTGTTCCCATCCCAAGCCTCACCGCGATTGGACGACGGTGGGATCCAGCTTGCGATAAGCAGCCAGATTGCACGAGCGCGTTCAAATATGTGATGTCTTGGGCACCGTGATTGGCCGCTGTCCCAAAGATTGTTCGAAATTATATCAGGCTCGACTGGCTCACCTGACCATCTGATCCACACACTGAGATGCCGGTGGCCGAGGCTTCGGGCGCTATATAACCAACCAGCGAAAAGTTACTTGAGATTGACGAAATCGCCCCGAGATCGTGCATCACGTAAGTAGAACTGTGGGATCGATTCGCAACCTAAACGTAACCACCACCATACATCCTTGGAAACAGAGTACCGCGGACGATTTCAATACTGCACTCATGGACTCTACCACAATCGCCGCCATGAAAGACTTGATTCTTGTCCTTTGTGACAGACTCAAGAGTCAAGACCCCAGGTCAGTTCAGGGGGTATCCCGTCAAGTACCCCAAAGCAGGTGACTAATCCCCTTCTCCTCAAACGACAGTCTCGAGTGGAAAGACCTCCTTCCGAGCGATAGTCGAACTACCAATAGCTCCATCTCTTCCCTCGCATTTACCCCTGACCACGTTCTTCAAAAGATACACGCCGATATCCGGGAGCAGCATAACGGGTTCCTTCCGGTTACCGCCCTACCACCAGAACTACTCGCTGAGATCTTTCAAGAGGTGTTGCTACTCGATCGTCGGGGTGGTCACAAGAATACACGAACCACGCTATCACTAGTGTGCCGTCAGTGGAGGCGACTTATGATCGACTCCCCAGCCCTGTGGACTCGTTGGCACCTTCCCGACGATGGACTCGATTACTTCAGGCGAGCACGGGGTCTATCCAAGTCACTGGGACTGGAGCTCTACTACACCCAACCCTCAGATCACTCTGATCGTGAAATATGGGGCGCAATATACGAAGAGATGTACCGATGGCAGGATGTGGATATCACTTCTTCGAGCTCGAGGCTTCCCCAACGGCCCAAGTGGCCGAAACTAGGAAATACAACCACGCCCAAATTACGCAAACTTTACCTTGAGGCACCATACCTTTCTCCACCTATCAAGCTATTTGATCCCAGCGACCCTTGCAATTTGGAGGAACTTGCACTCGGGGGGACCGCGGTAGTATGGGAGGGGTGGAACCTCCAGCGCCTTCGGGACCTCAGCATTGTTAATATCGTCCTCATTGCCAGGGGACCCTCTGAAATTCAGTTGCTACGAATTTTGGAACAAAGTCCGCAACTGGAACACCTCTCCCTCATTGATGTGGCAACAAACTCCGAGTCCACTGGGCTCTCGATGCCCAACGAGCCAGTCTATCTTCCCCATTTATTGACTTTACAACTTTCGAACGTCGACTACAACTCGGACCTCATTGTTCGTATGATGCGATTCCCGCAGTGCAAGTGCGTGGTCCTCGAAGGAATCGATCTGGATATCACGGACCCTAATTCGGCTTCTTCCCTTGCTCACCTAATACCTGTAATTGGAAACATAATGAAAGTCGGTCAGGTGACAGTGGACGTCACGAAAAATGAATTGGGGGTTTTCGCAAGTGCCAAGGGTGGAATGAAATTGACGGCCACGTTCCGCATCCAAGGAGACCCCCAGTTTGGTCTAAACTGGTTCATCGATGCTACCAGCGCCGCATTGGACGCATCCCCTGACGTCAACATGAAATTTTATTCCAACTTTTCATATGACGGAACGATGGAGGTCATCTCCAGTCTGGGACATCTACGGGGTATAACAAGACTAGATTTCAAGGGTACGCCGAAAGACGACGAATGCAATCCTTTGGATTGCCTCGACAACCTCGGAGACCAGATTCGACACGCTTTCCCTCGACTTGACATATTAGGATGTCGCATTGATACCATATCGGAGTTGGAATCCCTTCGCAGAGTGGTCCTTTGTCGGAATGGGACCAGCTCAAGCCAGGAAGGCATAGAAATATCGCCTTTACGGGAGGTGATAGTCCAGCGTGGCAGTCAACGGGGTCTGCGGGGTCGTTATGATGCCGGCTTTGATGAAATCCGGACCTTGATTCCTGGAGGAAACCTAGAAATACGGTCCGGGCGCGGGAGGCCTTAGACGAATCTTGATATCATTACTTTTTGCGGTGGATTTAATAATAGGTCGTTCATGTCTTTCATGCATCCGAGAAACTAAAGTTTAGCTTGCATTTAAACGTGCAAGGGGAAATGTCAGCAGGGACGCACGAACAGGGCAAAACGATGCAAACAAATCTGGAGAATATGATTCGAATTTCCCCCGCAGCTGCACGAAGTTTCTTCTGACGGTTGCAGCCCAAGTAGGGCCACATCCATCCTCGTCGTTTGAGCGGAGGAGCAGCTTGTGACTTCCATTAAAACTAGGAGAGGCCTTATTCGTCGAGGAACGGATTGTGGACCACCAAGCGCCAAAAGAGGCTTTCCGCCGGGACTCATCCCGGGCATGATGCCTCCACTGTTCCTGAACTCTCTTGGCGCAGTCGCTTTGTTCTATATTTGCATCCCCCCTCAGTCGGCGGTCCTAGTATCGAAGGGACTCACATGCACTGAAATATGTATTTTGCAGCATGCCGGCACAGGAAGCTACAAGCAGTCAGCTTATCTCTGGACAGCAGCTTCCATCACAAGCATCCGAAGTACATACTCGGCTACTACCACGAAGATATGCATTCTCCATTTTTAAGAGCCGATCACCCCTCAAAATACTCGATAACGCCTGGTTCTCTCCTCACCCCGACTTGGACCCCCTGTTCTCTGCCGAGCAACAGTGATTACTTGCTGTTCAAATGTATTCAAACACATCGGGAGGTCTTTATCACTTTCATTGGTTCAAGAGTCGGATTGCCCCCAGGAATCATCCGAGCCCTTCTCGTCATCAAAACACCCTCGGCTTGATATCTGCACGTCCTGAAGACATTTTGGGGTCGTCGGAATACTTTCTGCCTTTTGCGCCTTCGCCATCACAGGCGGGACTGCGACATTGAGATAATGATGGACATGCACGTCCTACGACACGGAGGCGAAAGCGGTGTCATCTCTGCAGTTCGGAATTCGGAGCGGGTCATTCGCGGTTAGGAAATCGTCTAATGTCTAATGTTCACGAAGATGTGGCATCATCTCACATGCATGAGGAGACACTGCGCATATTGACGTTCTCCGCCTTGGCAGTAAGCTGAGGTGGTCTCCAAGCTCCTGACTGTCGACTAACGCAACATTTCGCGTAGAGCTACCTCGTCTCTCTTACAAGCGCGATTCTAGTGACTTTGTTGGCGTACCGTGCAGCCACGCAATGGTTACACACCTCTGATTATAACATTGCCCAGCAACCGAGACATTTCTCTTCCGGCTATCCCGCACCGAGTGGGAGGATATTATTAGGCTACAATCTTCATATGAACTCCCAGCAGATAGTGGGTGAGTGGGTATCCCACAGCACTAACTATTACGTGTCCATACGAAAGCGACGCGCAGGACTGAAGCCGCTTCTCATTCCGAATCTGAGCTTGAAAAAAAGTCCCACGAAAGACTCTGCAAGTAATTCGTTTCCCCAATCATATTCATTTTAGACCTTTTCCTTTCGAATGGATATCAAATATGTTGGACCGACTTACTTCTTCATTGCGATGTTCGACGACAATGTTCGGGACCAGAGCATCAAGTTCCGCAGTCTCCGCCTTGTCGATATGCTTCCCACGCCTGAATCTGAGGCTCAGGGTCTTGATCTGTGCTACGTGCTCCCCTGCCTCGGCTGCTTTAAATCGAGGTTCTACGACTCCCATTAAACGGCGACCGTTGTCGTGGTGGGAAAGGGAGAGGGTTTCGAGGTGAGGGAATAACCACCCTTCGTTGGGTCGACCGAGTATGGCTTCTAGGGCTTCAGTTATTCCAGAAATGTCTAAATGGGAGACGTTGGGGAAAAAGGAATGGATGATGGGAAATACAGCGGGAACAAAATTGGAGGCTGTCCCGCCCATTTTGACTATCGTCACCGCCTCGCGCCGTGAAGAAGGTAGCCCCTCGAATAGTTGGGTAAGCGTGGTTTGATAGTGGAGATTGAAGTGCACTTGCTTTTTAAGCCGTACTTCGAATTCGCGCATGGTGATGCGGTCGGGTTGGCTTCCCAAGGCTAATTCTAGCCATGTTCCGGCGTTACCATCGACGATGTTCGATGCAAATCTGGAGGTGCTTTGAAGTGTGCTTTGTACTTGAGTTTCATCGCTCGCATCGAATTGACAATGCACCGTGAACCGTGCTGTGCCCCGAGCGATGATTGAATTCAGCGCCTCGGCAGGCGAGCCGCCCCTGCTGCAGAAACTCAGATATTTGAGCGCTTCCAGCTCTACAACGGGCAGTGGGCGCTGCCCAGGTGGAAACACTCCAAGGATGTCAAGGGAGCGCAGGCCCGGTGACGCTTTGAGGATGGTAAACATTTCTTGCAGAGGCAGGCCAGCATTCGTGTTTATGCGCAGACGCTCCAGGTTGTTCCACAGTGGCTCCTTCCATATGAGACAGGAGAACCATAGATCCACGTTTCGGAGGTTTGGCGCCCACTTGGCTGGATGGCAAGGGAGAGCTATGGAATATTCGTTGTCGGAGTCTCCGTTCAAGGAGAGAGACTGAAGACGCGGTGCGGCTGGTGCGTTTGCTATTAGGTCCTCGAAGTCTCTGTCAAGGATTTGCAGACTCCGAACCCGGGGCATGTGACCGACAATCGCCTCGACCAGCCTGGGCTGAAGATCTTCCGGTCGGAAACTTGACCCCGTGACTACGTCGATCTCTGCTGCTTTGGACTTTTTTAAAGCCATCCGCCATACCGGTTCGTCATCCCGGAAGCTTATAGTGGTCCAAAACTTGGGATGGTTGTCGATAAGGGCGGACCAGGAGGTGGCAACGAGGCGGAGAAAGCGGAGCCGGTCGTAGTATCTGTCATGGTCCCAGTCGTCGAGCGTAGCGAGTAAGGTAATTTTGCAGAAGATCTCGAGTGGTAGGTCTTTGATAGTAGCCCGTGACGTTCTTAGCTGTCCGCCCGCGACGGTTGTTGGCTGGGTGATCATCCGACCGTGCTGCAGCATGAAATTTACTGTGATTCGGAGCGATTGGTCAGACGGAGCATGAGATCCATATATCGCTTAGTCGGGTATACCTTGTTAACTAGATGTTTGTGGTCGATCGCGGGAATTGGGTGGGCTAGGGTTTTACCGAGCCAGCCAGCGAGGCTAAGGAGACTAACGTCACCTGAGTATAGCTTTTCTGAAGCAGTGATACAGTCAATGCCCTTACCGGAAATGAAGTTCGGTGTAGCGGTCTCAAAGCACCTTGTGTTGGTGGTTGGTTAATGGAATACCCACTTGATCCCATGCGGCCTCCCAGACTCGATTTGGTGACGTAATCCTCATTAAACACAAGACCTAAAGATGGACGTAAGTAATCGAGAATCCAGCGATTGACCGTTGCCGATCCATGTACAAAGTGCTGCCAAACTACTTATTGCACCATTTTTGAACGGGTTCCCAAACTCATGAAGACAAGATTCTTAGATTTGGGGATGAACCATGCTCTTACTTAGTGCAGTTGAGGAAATTATAAGGCAGGTCTTCGATGTGGCGACGGGGTTCTGGTCCAACGCCGCCGGCTTACCTAATGTGGCGCATTCCCACATGTGAGTTTTCCAGGTTTTGACCACCTTCTGTTTGGACAACCCCACTCCCAAGAGAGCAATTGGCACTCCAAATACCAAGATCTCCGTCAAACCTGTTAGCCCGCCAGTTTTACGCTATGAGGTGCAGTCAACTATGTGGGGAGGGTTCGCCGTTCGCTGAACCCTCAGCGGGCCACATAGCTAGGGACGGGTATCAAGTCTCACAGAGGACCACTTCATCTACCCTGGTCCCAACATAATGGAATGGATCAGCTCTTGTGTCTTCGACCAAGAGCGTAGAAGAAAAGAGAAGGCCGAGGTTGCCTTGTGGCTTGAGTTGCCGAAGGACCAGAAAGCCGACGTATAAGGGTAATGGACGGGCAAAATCCGAATCGGAAGGATTATTGCATGCAACGACAACACTCCGCACACTCAGGACTCGCTCCAGTCTTGACCGATATTTTCTCTTCCTCCCTCCTCCCTCTCTCTAACGTCCGCTTCATCGTCTCCCCTCGGCATCGACGCACTCGCCTCTCCATCATTCATCGCTCTCTTTCTCTTACCCCACATCGCTGCACTAGTAATCAAACTTGCTCTCTCCTTATCGCATTCACCTCAGTCAATTTTACACCGACCTTGCTACCACAAGGCTACTTTCACCTTGCCCGGCTCTCAGTTCGTTCCTATATAGCGTTGGAGGAGTCTTCTCGCTGCTGGGCATCGCGAGATACACTCACGATGGAGCAGAGCTCGAATGCAATACTCTGGATTGCCTCGACAACCTCGGAGACCAGATACGACACGTTCCCCCCGACTTGGCAATTGGGATGTCGCATTGATACGGTGTCGGAGTTGGAATCCCTTCGTAGAGTGGTCCTTTGTTGGAATGGGACCAGCTCCAGCCAGGAAGGCATCGAAATATCGCCGTTACGGGAGGTGATCGTCCAGCGTGGCAGTCAACGGGGTCTGCGGGGTCGTTACGATGTCGGCTTTGATGAAATCTGGACTTTGATTCCTGGAGGAAACTTAGAAATACGGTCCGGGCGAGGGAGGCCTTAGACAAATCCCTTGGAATCTTCATACCATGACTTTTAGCGGTAGATTTAATAAACACCGATTGGCGGTTAGGTTGTTCATGTATTTCATGCATACGAGAAATTAAAGTTTCGCTTTCATTTAAACGTGCAAGGGAAATTTCAGCAGGAAAGTACAAACAGGGCAAAAAGATGCAAACAAGTCTGGAGAAAATGGTTCCAAATGTCCCCCCTCCCTATCGTATCGTTTGGGATTTACGATCAATACTAATAGAACAGTGACGGTAGTGGCTCCTGCATATACTGCGACGACGTCCCCGCCGAATGTGCCGTCGATGGAGGTTCGGCCATTGGTGGGGGACGGAGGGGGATTGCGGGTGAGTACTGACCTGCCAGCACTGTGAATTTGGGGGTGGCATGGATAGCTTGTACCTCGGGTACAAGGGACTGCCACGTCTATAGCATATAGTAGCGGCTATGTCAACACTAAGACTACTACGAATCAAGTGGATTGTAAGTTGAGAAAGCTCCCGGTATATTGGGTTGCTCGCCAACCCTCATCCACGTCTGGTATTTTCGAGTCCCCGCTCATCTACCTCCCACGGTTGGTGTGATATCTCAGAGTGGCCAATCAGCGGCGGCCTCAGACCTCGAAGGTGTCGCTGTAAAATGTCCACAAAAATAACACTGTAATCATTTATAT
>WSUB01000312.1:0-26542 GCA_019633425.1 Tulasnella sp. 424 | reverse complement strand
ATACTTTATCAAAAAATGAATATCCTCATAATTTTTAAGTTTTAAGTTACAGGAAAATACTACTAAAATCTCATATAACCGGCTCCGGGAGAAGGGCAGACGGAAGAGGTGAGTGGGGTTTGGCCAGCAATATCTCAAATAGTTTTACGAGGTTGGCCACAAAATCTCATATTTCCTATCTGCTAGAGGTGGTCTTCCAGCTTAGTTTGTCCTCGCTGTCTTCTTATTTCAATACAACTAGTCTTAGAGCGCCCCGGGGCCGGGTAATTTGAGAACGAATCGATGGGAGAGGAAGGCCGGGATCCACCACGTAGGAAAATTGCGCCTTTTCGATATACCCTGGTACCCCTATTGCTTCCGCTGCAGCGAAGGGGTTGTGACTTGACGTGGTGCATTCGACTTTGTGTACTAGCGATGCGCGTTGTATACCAACGTCCTCAGACGTCCAAGTGTGTAATGACAAGGTTTCGCCCCAACGACCTTCAGACGAAAGGCCCTTGTCGAACAGCGACTGCTCGAGAATCTGCATGCTAGTCATCCTAGGAGAGCGCTGGATCCGACACTAATTATACCTCACGATGAAACGGAAACGCAGGACGTACTCTTTTGGGGAATCGGTTCGACGCGGAAACTCCTGACTGTTCGGGACTAAACCATGTATGGTGGAAATGGAAGGGAGCCGGATGGAGTTTATCTAGTTGAAATAATGGCTTCCGTATTATGAGCACATTCTTCTTAGCCATTAATGGGAGCTGTAGTAAAGAGAGGCGTTTCGCGCCTTGAGCTGAGGGTCATTATTCCTGAACCATCCGTCTACAAACCAATCATCACGGGAATCCAGTAATTCGATCGAGGCAGACGAGCCCCGTCCTGCTTAACTGTTCAGGAGGACCGGTCGTCGTCAACCGTCCCTTGTAACACTCCCTATGATATCAGTCCACGTTATAACCATAAGTGCGTTCCAAAACGACTCATGAGAGATTAAGGCATTTCTAAATTCCAGCGTTTATACACTAACCCTACTAAAATGGACGTCACTCTCGCTTGAGCCACCTCGCGCGGCCAAGAAAGGAAATTTCGAATCGAAGCGCGTTTCCCGCGAGGCTGTGTCGGACGCGTGGTTCGCAGCGCGGCAACCACAGTCAATCGATCTTCACCACAACCACTTACCCTCGCACCACTACTATTCCAGTACCGTTTCTAGATTTCTCGATCTTCGACCATGGCTACGAGTGATGGATCGACAGTGGCCAACAGGCAGCCGGCTGGAAAGCCGCTGGTGACTTCTAGTCGATTGCCTGGGACTCCGGTGGATAGCGCCGGAGACCCAAGACATAGCGAGCGAATCGAATCCTTGCAAAAAAAAATAGATTCAATCCTCAACGTAAGTCTTTTTTCCTATGGAGGTTTGGCGGTAGCTGACCTTGGTCTAGGGCACCCAGTGGCCATCGGAATCGAAAGAGGCCGCGAAGGGCTTGCTAAGCACCGTCAAGTCCTCACCAGATATTCCCAACGATACCACCAGTACTTCTCAAGAACTGCGGGACTTCATCGAACAATATATACGGTGCGTTTGGTGCTCTGAAAAACGGTCGGTTCGTTCCAACGTTTCTCTATTAGATCCTTGGAGGACGTCCATTCACGATTAAAAGACGCGTCGTCCAAGTCGGGGATGCAGAGCTGGAAGATCCTCCATCGCATAAAATCGCTGGCGTCTAATCGCTCAAGCAAGTGTAGTTTACTCTTCCGAACTTGCCAAGACGATGTATCCAAAATCGTGTTGTCTTTCAATGTACGTGCATGAGTGTCATGTCCCCGCTCGCTCTGTCTCATGCATCTTTTTGAAGGAGTGCTTGAAGAATGACCGGAAAAGGGGTGAGAGAGACCAAGCTCGGGTTCGCCAGAGAACTCATGTCCGGTTTATTCAGCGGAGGACCTTGTGGCCTCTGGGGCATTTCCCGGATCACGTGCTCAACCGTCCGTGGCAAACGCCGAGCAAACGCCTGCAGCGACTTTCAACGTTAAGACGACGTCCGCCGAACAAGGAATTACGTCCACCGATTCGACTTCCGGTGCATCCCCAACTCAACCCCCACCGTCCTCTGTCCACGAGGACATGGAATCTCGAAGTCAGATTCGCGCAGAAGCTCTCACCATTGCCAGAAAGACTTTCAAAGGGGTCGAAATCGCATCTGGGTCCATTCCCGTCGTGGGGAACTTTGTCGCAGCCGCCGCCAAAGTAGGCTTGGCTTTCGTGGAATCGATTCAGGTAGGCTAAGCTGCGTAACATGTATATATTGGCTTTGACGATGGTACCTTAGACCATGGACAGCAATGACGACTTGGCAAAGGATTTAGGAGCACAGACGGATAAACTGTCTATGCTTCTCGCACATATTGCGAAGAAACGGAACGAGGATCAGGGGGAAGGGATAGACAATAATGTTACAAACTTACAAACGTACGGCACTATCACTTCTTTTAGTCGGGTATACTAACGCTTTTGGCCAGCGAACTCCGGGAAATGCATGACAAAGTGAAAGAATGGAAGTCTTTGGGTCGCTTCAACAAAGCCTTTCACTCTCGTGACCAGGCGGAAGCATTAAAGGGTTATCAGGGAACGATTCAGACTGCCCTGGAGGAAATGCAAGTCAGTACAGCAACATAGTATCTTTGTGTGCTAGTCAGCTAAACTTTCCCGCGATTAGCTCCTTGTGGGCATTGACACACGCAGTATCGTAATCGAACTCAGTCAGTCCCTTCAATTTCACGGCACCGTACCTTTCTGACCCTATACCTCAGAAAATAGTGAAGTACAGAAGGAGAAGCGTCGTCTTCTGGACCGACTGGGAGATGGAAAATACGGAGCACGAGGAAACGCGGTTGACGACGTCACCTGCTTTCCGGGGACCAGAGTGAGAATATTGGAGCGGATCGACACCTGGATCAGAGACTCGTCGACCGCTAACCGGGTGCTATGGATTCGCGGGATGGCTGGCCGGGGGAAGTCAACTATCGCCTCAACGGCATTTCGCGACTGGAAGTGCCGAGCGTCCTGCGCGATCTTCCACTTCCGTCGCGGACAGGACACCCTGAACACGCGTGTCGTTTGCGCTCTCGCAAGGCAACTTGGAAACAGCCTGGTTCCGGAGGTCAGAAGCGCAGTGCTCGAGAGTGTGCAGGAGAACCAGGACATTGCAGACGAACGGCTCGAAGAGCAATTCAAGGTGCTCTTTGTTACTTCGCTGACCAAGCTTGACAACCAAAACCATCCGATCCTCATCATCGTTGACGCCCTCGATGAATGCGACAATCCAACCTACGCAATTGACCTTGTCCGGCTCATTGATCGACATTCTGCGTTCTTACCCGCCAACGTCAAATTCCTCCTCACATCTCGTCCAGAGACCCACCTCGTTCTGGCTCTTGAGCCCAAGCACTGGCCCTCAGAGGACCTGGACACGGCTGCTGATGTTTCAGGCGACCTGGAGCGATTCATTAAACATGCCTTTAAGCAAATCCAGGGCTCCGACCACAACGTTCCGAAGGACTGGCCTTCGTCGGAAAACGTCAGTGGGCTGGTGGAGATGTCCCAAGGATTGTTCCAGTGGGCGCGCACAGCGATCACGTATATACGGAGCGGGTCGCCCGTGAGTCGATTGCGGGGAGTGCTGAAGCGTCCTTCGAAGTGGAGCGGGCTCGACGACTTGTACCACCAGATCCTCTCCAAGGCCTTCGATAGCTTCAAGCTAGATCCAGAACGAGGGGGTCTATTGCATCGAGTATTGGGAATCCTTGTAGTAGCGCCATATCCAATCTCTGCTGAAGTCATCGCCGGCCTGTACGATGATAATGACATCTTCGACGAGATGGACCACGCGGAGGTCATCCTTTTCCTCCGCCAAGACATTCTCGCCGACCTCAATTCCCTCTTTTTCATCCCGACGTCACCTAATGAACCGATACGCCTGATGCATACCTCCATTCACGATCTTCTGGTCAGCGAGGCTCGATGCGAGCGGAAACCTTACTACGTCAACGTCATTCAGTATCATCAGCACTTGGCAAGCCTGTGTCTTCGCACCATGGTCGGACATCTCAAGGAGAACATCTGTAACTTGTCCGACCTTTCGAAATCGAGATCGGAGGTTCAGGACATTGCGGAACGGGAGGTGTCCAAAGCCGTTCTGTATTGCTGCCAATCATGGTCCACTCATCTAACTGAGGGAATAAAGTGGCCAAGCTCGGGCACCGATGTTATTGCTATAGAAGCCGATTTCAAATTATTCGGCACGGAGAAGGCCATGTGCTGGCTTGAGGTTATGACCCTAGTCGGAGCTACGACGGATGCGATTCGAATGGCAAGGCGCGTCTATGAATGGTGTTCGGTGAGTAGAAAACGCAGGTTCGATATCTTGAAGCGGCCAGGTGAACTGATTGGAGCTCATAGCAATGCCCTGTTGAAGGATCCGAGTTTAGTTCACTCGCGCCATTGTGGAATGACGTCCAGCGTTTCATCACCATGTTCTCGGAGCCGATTTCGTTCGGACCCCTCCATATTTACGCTTCAGCACTTCCTCATTGTCCTCTAAAGACGGAAATATGGAACCTGTACCGCAAGCATGCGAAGGTTCAAACTCTTCCGGGCCACCAGACTTCAGTTTGGCCTTCGAATCTCTGGACTCGATCGACCGGTGCCTTGGTGAACGCAGTTGCATTTTCACCGGATGGCAAACTTCTAGCGAGTGGATCCGGTGACAAGACCATTCAACTCTGGGATCCTCAGACCGGAACAGCGATCGGTGAACCACTCACGGGTCACAGCGGCTCGGTTACGTCCGCCTGCTTCACACCCAACGGCAGGCGTCTGGCATCCGGATCCGAGGACCGGACGATTCGCTTCTGGGATCCGAGGACCGGAATGACGGTCGGTGGGTCACTCATGGGTCACAGCGCGTCAGTTCTGTCTGTCTGTTTCTCACCCGATGGGAAGCTTTTGGCATCCGGATCCGGCGACAGGACGATTCGACTTTGGAATCCCGACACAGGAACGGCATTTGGTGAACCACTCAACGGTCACCATCATTGGGTTAGGGCCGTCTGCTTCTCACCCAATGGGAAGCTTCTCGCATCCGGATCAGACGACAACACAATTCGACTTTGGGATCCTCAGACCGGGACAATGGTTGGTGAACCACTCAAAGGTCATGACGACTGGATTCGGTCCGTCTGTTTCTCACCCGACGGCAGGCTTCTGGCATCCGGATCCCGGGACAATACAATCCGACTTTGGAATCCTCAGACCGGAACCGTTGTCGGTGAACCACTCACCTGTCACAGCAGCTCTGTCATGTCCGTCTGCTTCTCGCCCGATGGGAAGCTTCTGGCATCCGCGTCCGTTGACAAGACAATTCGATTCTGGGATCCTCAGACTGGAACCGCAGTCGGTGAACCACTCAACGATCACAGTCAATTGGTTAGATCTGTCTGTTTTTCACCCGATGGCAAGCTTCTGGCATCTGGATCCGATGACAAGACCATTCGACTTTGGGATCCTCAGACCGGAATGACAGTTGATGAGCCACTCACAGGTCACACAAAGTCATTTCAGTCCGTCTGCTTGTCACCCGATGGCAAGTATCTGGCATCCGGATCCAGTGACGGGGCAGTTTGCCTTTGGGGTTGTCAGACCGGAGCGGTGGTTGGTGAACCGCTCACGGGTCACAGCAAGGATGTGACCTCCGTCTGCTTCTCACCCGATGGCAAGATTTTAGCATCCGGCTCCAACGACGCGACAGTTCGAATTTGGGACCCGGAGACTGGAATGGCGGTCTTTAAGCCCCTCACGGGTCACAGCCACGGGGTTAAGTCCGTCTGCTTCTCACCCGATGGTAAGCTTCTGGCATCCGGATCCGGACCCGACGACAAGACGATTCGACTTTGGGATCCTCGAACCGGAACAGCGGTCGGCAAACCACTCGAGGGTCATAACGGCTCGGTTTGGTCCGTCTGTTTCTCACCTGACGGCACGCTTCTGGCCTCCGGATCCTCTGACAGGACAATTCGACTTTGGGATCCTCAGACCGGAACAGCGGTTGGTGAACCACTCAATGGTCACAGTGATTGGGTTCGGTCTGTCTGCTTCTCGCCCGATGGCAGGCATTTGGCATCCGGATCCTACGACAAAACAGTTTGGCTTTGGGACCCTCAGACCCGAAATGCGCTCGGGGAACCACTCATAGGTCAAAGTGATTGGGTGAGGTCCGTCCGCTTCTCATCCAATGGCAACCATCTCATGGCAAATTATTGGGGTGGCGGTTTTGCCGCATGGGACGCCAACACACATCAAAGACTTGACACCCCATCCGATCTTCTCGGGTGTTCATTTGTAGAGTTTCACGATCATTGGATCACAGTTTCTTCCTCCCGTTTATTTTGGCTTCCTTCGCCGTACTGGGGGGGCGATAAGGGATGTCAGATTTTCCTCTTTGGAAAGATACTTGTTGTCCTTGGTAACCCGAACCTTGCTTTCTTTGATGTTTCTCAGATACTCGGGCTCTGATTTGCTAGTTGTATCTTGTGGTATTTTCCTCCGATCACGATTCTTGCCCAATCAACCTGCGATTGATTCGTTGTACAATTCCGGTTGCTCATTCTTCATGTCTAAACGAATCGTTGCGGCATCCGGGAAACATGAGCTGCAATCAAACGTCATTGGTTCTATTGATTTTAGCTGTCGGAAACATTTGAGATCCTAAATAACTCGTGGGCTTTCCCGTTTTGTTCTCAATTCGCTATCCATCGCTCTCCGGTTCAGATGAAACAACGGATCGATAGGTATAGACTGATTATCCGGTCCGGTCATGGATTTATTCCCCCGTGACTCAAGCTCATGTTGAGACAACCAGAACACCAGCGTCGGTCTGAAAAGACACTTGCTTCGCCGGAAACACGGCAGTGCGAGTGCACGCTCCCTGCTCATCAAACGGGTACAAACGAACGCAATCATCAGTATCGCCGGCATAAGAAAATGAACTTGAACAATTATTATCTTCAATCTCGCTTGCACGAGATCATCACACGTAAGCCCGTCAAAACTCCCATCCCGCGTCCGTCTTTCTCGCCACTCTGTTAGATTCAAGCTACACTAACCCTCAGTTCTGCCCCAATCCCACTGGTACCAACACATAGCACCTGGAAGGATGCAGCACCGCGAATAATCAATACCTCAACACATAGAGGTACCGTGCAGATTAAAAATTCGATACTTTCTGCTCCAGTCGACGGCTGTAGGGCTGATGGTACGTTACCTTGGAGGAGAAACCACATTCTCCAACATTTACAAAAGGTTTTGCCAGCCTCCCGTGTTCGCGTATCAGTCCTAGCCCCCTTCACTGCCTTTCAACGAGAGCTGGAACTTTCGAGGACCTTGAAGTGGCAAGGGGATGAGGGGCAGGCTTGTGGAGAGGATGACGACGCGATGACGATTGTGCCTGACGATCGTCCCCGCACCCGCCGCACAAGACTTCCATTAGCCAATGAGGTCAAGAGTGGTTCAAATTGCGACGCACAGTCGGCCCAGGTCTGTACGGGTCTGTACTGGTAAGTATCAGCGAGTCAAAGCATAAGTCGCGATTCACGCTCCCGACCTACACGCAAAGAGTCTGCAAGCCGAGGGCAAGCCAAGTGCGGTCAGATCTACGTGGTCCCCCGGGCCCGGACCCCACTCCACAACGAAGGTCCGTAGCTTGTCCTTTTTTAGTCTTCTTTCGCGTAAGTCAGGTTTTGTTCTAGGCTTTGAGACTGTAAGATGCAAAAATAGCAAGTCGGTTTCATCCGCAGCGAGGTACTTAGCAGGTCGCGCGGATACGCCGGGTGTACCAGACGGGAAGCGATGTGGACGCGTGTATTGAGTGCACCCCAGAACGAGAAGGACAGTACTAGTGTACTGGGCGGTCCGGTGGTTTAAAATTACTCTTAGTGGTAATGGAAGAACGGTGAAGATGAATATTGACGGGGGCGTTGTGATGGAAGGACAAGCCGAGGGACCATACGCATTGCACCCATATGTTCAAGTTGTCCACTTTCCCGATCACAGAGTCGACGATAGACTACTCCCCCACTTCTAATTGGCCCTAGTGCGTGCCACACCCCTTCGCATTTTGGAACCTAACCTCCCCTCTGCTCTCCGCTTTACTAGGTGTATCTTCATGTAATGGTCCTCCGCTTCAGTCATGCCTGTCCCTGCTGTGCTGGCCACGCAGCCAGCAAGTCCGATCCCATCTCCGTACTCTTTCCACCCAACCCACGTCTGCCCCTCGACACACAGTCTCCCTCTCCTCTCCTCTATGCCCTACTGTACCAGAGATATTGTGAGTCAGCTCCCGCTTCTCTACCTGTAACCCTATCACAAGCGCCAAGTGACGGGCGGCTCAAAGCTGAAGAGACATTTCAATCTGGACAGCGAGCCCACACCATCAAGCATTGACAAGAACTCACCACCAAGCTCGTCCAATTCCGTCAAGATACACGCCAGCAAGCTTCACCCTCCTTCAAAGTCCGCCGGATCTTCCGAACCTATCCACTCGTCACCTCATCCACTTCCTCAAGTCTTGCACAACCCGCCCCAAGGCGCTGCCCTCGCTGAAAGCAGGGAATGAGAACTCATAACTTACAATCTGCGGAGTTTACTGCAATCACGTCACGGGTATTTAGACGGTCTGACACAAAGGACAGTAATTTCAGTGAAGGGATGCGCGTCATCTAAGCTATCACCTCGGGCTCGTCAACTCTGAGGCAAGCCGGAGATGACAGGACCGGCAGCGGTTCGACTTGAGTCTAGCCAGATTATTCCAATCTCAGTATGTCTACAAATCATCCCCAGAAACCGTCTTGAGCGAGCTTACAACGTGCCTTCTTGTGTTCAGCGTCGCATAGAACGCATACCAACACCTCTCATTCCCCCAAAGCGTCGACTCCTCTCGCTGCGACAACAAACTCAATAGTCTGAACCTCCCATCACAGAAGGAGCGGTCCCTATGACGTAGACCTTGCACGCAGTAGGTCGGTATTATGCCCCAGCCATCCCTACGATTCGGCAATAACATCCCCCCTTTTCACCATACCGCCAAGACCGCTCAAGTCCATATAGCGCGACACTGTTGCGATGATCTTGGGATCTACCCTATCCGAAGCGAATATTCATAGTCGGCTTCAAGGGGAACGAGTGGCTCTTTCTGTTATCTCGCGAGGATTAGGGAGTTACGGCCTGTCAAGCGATTTTGAGAACACCAACGCGATCACTACAAGAGGAGCGACTAAGGGCTGGGGAGCTATTATTATCGGGAACCATAGATAAAAGTTGATGGAACAGGGATTTTCGTGGCGGAGAGAAGTGAGTCCTTCTTGAGGAATCCGCGCCGCAATGGTTCCCAGTTCTGACCTGCCTCAATCATCTTAACCAGCCCAGCGCGTCGTCATGCGAGTCCATTTATCCCTCCCGGCGCTCTCGATGACACCTTCGAGCTTAGTTACGTCTCCACTAGCTTCGGATGCCGGTGCAGCTAGGCGCTGAACGCCACAGAGCCGAGGATCTTAGGAAGTCGATGGGAGCGGAAGTCCGAAGCCCACCACAAAGGAAAATGGTGCCTCTTTGAAATGTCCAGGTACCGTTACTGCTTCCGTTGCAGCGAAAAGCTTTGTACTTAAACGTGATGAATTCGATTCTGTGTACCAGCGATGCGCGCAGTGCGTCCCGATGGCCTCAGACGGTGGAGTGACACGGCATCAAAAGTTTCGCCTCGGTGACCTCGGTGACCTCCATCGAATTGCGACTGCGCTAAAAATCTCTAACCCCGCTTCCTAGGATTGGTTTGGTTTCGACACCGTTGGTAGTTGGTTATGGAACGGAATACAGTATACGGTGCACGAAGAAACACGGTCGAGGATGTTACTTGCTTTACGGGGACCAGAGTGGGCGTAGCTAGAAGCAGGATGAGATGTATAGGTGGCATTACAACTTCCGCGGTGTAGACCGAGATTCGAACCTCCTACGTTCCTCATTCTTGATTGCTTCCCGTCCCTCCTGTCTGACCCCCGAAGCCCATCCAACAGCCCAGCCCTGACGTGACTCCAAATCTTTAGTGGCTTTGTGCAAGACCGCACGGAAGTGGAGAGAGTGGGTTCTTTGATTTTAGTCGTAGTGACAGTGACAAACAGGGGGCTCATGCACCCTCCAGCACAGTCGATGTGTCCAGTGGAGTTTGAAGCCGACAGTGATCGATCATGAAGAGTGTGGTACTTTTTGTTGCTGCATTGGGTAAGTCGACGGAGGTGGAGAGGTGCTGTGAACGCGTCGCTTCGCTGAGGTGATCAGAACCCGCTCAGATACGCGCAGGATCCGAAGTTGGGAGACGGAATGGTGGCGTGTAGTAACCCAGGGCAGTGCCGAACCAGTAAAGAGGCTGCGTTGTTTGAATGAACTTGCGTTGAAGGGCGATGTGTTGGTAAGACTCGCCGCCGAATCGAATCTTGCTAGAACGGGGTCTGGGACGGAGACTTCGCCAGCGCGATCGTAGGTGTTCCAACGAATTCCTTGAACTAGGCTGTTCTCCAAATACTCAGCAGTCCATTCCTTGAAGAGAGAGCGCCCTATCAATCCTCGACGGAAAGCACGGAACCGTTCGCTCCGAATCTTCCTCCCTTGTCATCCAAAGACATTCCCTCCCCTTCTTGATTGTTGCAGTTGCGGATTTCTTCCCATTCGCTCTACTCTCTGATGCAGTTTTGCCGACTTCGAAGTAGTGTGTTTGACCAAATCTCCTACAGTGGGACTACGAGTCCCTCCGCAATTCCGACTGGGATGGGAAGCACGCGCATCGACTTGCAGACGCTGAACTTCTGAAAAGCGAGTCGAATGGGCTTCCTAGTTGGTAGAAGGGCATAGGGACGCTGGATCCCGTTTCCATGGCCATGTGATGTGGAGATGTGAATCTGTCGGTATTGACGCAGCTGAAGGTGGGCCGATATTGGAAGAGATGCAGTGTTTGGCAAGAGAGCGAGGAAGTTGTCAATACCGCCGGTTCGATGACGGTATTCGAAGATGGGTGGAAGTCGTTGTGAAAGTCGAGAGGAGCTTCGACGCAAAGCTGTCTATCACGTTGGACGGTTCCTGTGGTGTAGCACGTCAAGAGTCAGAGTGCTCTCGACCCTCAAAAAAGGAAACCGTTGAGACGTACATCCGCTGGGTGAAAGACCGCAAGCTCTTGCACTCGAAAGTCCATGGCTGATTGCCCCGCGTGCGCGGTTCAGAGGGAGAGAGTCCGAGAGGCACTTGACTCTCGAGGTTCGTGCCCACTTCCAGATCGCCTGCTGCTTTTCCACTCTCCTATCGACAGCGACTCCCGGACTAAATTATATTGCAGCGCTTGAGCTCCAAGCTCCTGCGAAGCAAAGGAGGTGGTTGCTTGCACAACTGGCGACGCGTCGAACCGGGTCGTTAATCACAGATCTGGATCGGGTTTTGACCATTTGAGTGGTTGCAGGTGGGAAGCGGGATAAGAGAATCCGGAGGTGACTGCTTATAGTTGCATATGTGTCAAGGACGTGACCGATGCTGGCAACTAGGGTTGTAGGACTGGTACTTGGTCGGTCGTTTTGGTCGTCGGTCCATATTCAAACCGCGCACCAGACGTATTCTCTAGCGAGGACTGCACGACGTTGAATGTTAGTGAGTCAGAGTATCGCGCAGTGGCCTTGGAAACTCACTGGTTTTGCTTACACTTACGACGGCTTGTTCAAGAGGGAGAGGTAGAGGTAGAGGGAGAGGTCCAGTAGCTTGCCCAAGTTTGCGAATTCCACCTTCGGACTTGTCCACCAGCGTCGATCCTTTCACCCCAAGGTCACTCCACCACCCCAATTCTGCGTTCTGGTCCCTCGGCTCCGTGTAAACTCTATTCTGCGCACTGCACGGAAGCCTCGGCAACATTAACAGCAACTTCCAGTCGTGGGGACGCCTCTTTCTAATCAAACACAAGACACCTTTCATTTGTCCCCTCCCTCTGCATCTCCATCTCCATCTCCACCTGACCAGGGAAAAGGACGGAATCCAACGTCCGACCTCCTTCCACCGATCACGACCCGTGCCGACGTGTTCTTGGAAGCTCGGCGCATGCGATTCAGTACCCATTGTCAGGAAGCGATTGGCAGCGCTTAGCGGACCAGCTCACGACAAGGAGACCGCTAAGACTTGGACGACGGCTGTTCGAACGTCGCCAAACTACATTTGGGAGTAGAACGAATGGGAGGAAATCGGCAACTTTGCCAAGGAGGGGTTTCTGTGGTCTGGCACAAGTGACAAGAAACTAGATGATGGGGACGGGCACAAGTCAGCAACTCCGAGGCTGGAGATGATGCAACCGGGGAGGCGGGGCGACACTTGGGCCCGAGTCCAGTCGGTTTATCCCACTTTGCGTACGTTCAATAATAATTCACAGAAATCGCCTTCAGCGAGCTTACACCTTGCTTTTCCGTGTTCAGGCTCGTCTAAAATGCATGCTCTCACTTCCCATTTCCCCTGAAGCACCCGTTCTTTCGCTGCGATAGCAACCCCGGGATTCCGAACCTTCCATCATTGGAGTAATGGTAACTGCGATGTAGACCTTGCAGGCAGTAGCCCAGCAGCATGGTCAACCACCCCTACGATTCGCCAACGGCATCCCCTTCTCTCCACCATCCGGCTAGAATGAATCTCCCCGCTCTAGTCCATATACTGTCACACAATTGTGCTCATCTTGGGATTCTTCTATCCGAAGGGAGTCCATGCTAGGGCTTCAGCGGGGAGGGGGGGGAGTGGCTCTTCCGGGCAAGCTCACGAGCGGGAGGACTTAGGGATCTGTCGACCTTCAAGCGATCCTACATTGGAGAAGAACAGCAGCACGATCACCAGATGAGAAGCTATTCAGGACGGGAGACCTATTACGACGGAAACGGTGGTTAGAATTTGGCGGAATGGGGGCTCTCCTAAACCGAAAGGAGAGGAGGACGGCCTTTTCGAAGAGTCCGCGTCGGAGAACTCGAGAAACGATCCCGCTCAGACTATCGTCAAATCAGCCGCCAACGCAATCGCTTCGGCAACCTCCCAGTCCCGAGCTACCTCAATCGTATCCAACAAATCAACCGCGTCGTGGTTTTGACTCCACTCATCCTTCCTATATACCCCAGCACTCTCGATCATCCCTTCCCGCTTAGTTTCGTCCCCACGCTTTTCGTATGTCAATGCAGCTAGGCATAAAGCACCCCCGGGACCGAGGATCTTGAGAACAAGTCGCCGGAAGAGGACGTATGGGATCCACCAACTTCGCCGGAAAACTCCGCCTCCTCGCCATGCCCGGGCACCATTACTACTTCCGTTGCAGCGAAAAGTTTTCAACTCGATGCAGTGCGTTCTGCTCTACATACTAGCGATGCGCGGTGTATACCAGCGTCCGCAGACGTCCAAGGGTGGAACGACATAGCAGCAAAAGGTTCTGCATCGGCAACCTTCAATCGAAACGATTCTCGTCGAATAGCGACTGCCCCAGAATCTGCAGGCGAGTCTTTTCAACTTGCAATATGTGGAATCGCGTTACCAACCTTAGATGATCCGACACAAAGGAAGACAATAATTTCGTGGAAGTGGTGTGCGTCGTGACTCGTTCAAGCTCTCGCCTAGAGCTCATCGACTCTTGAGGCCGGCTGGAGATGAGGGATTGGAGAAGCCGAACAGCGCCTGGACTCGAGTCCAGCTAGATTATTTCACTTTCCGTACGTCCACAAAAAACCTCTCCAGCGAGCGTACAGCGTGCTTTTTTGTGTTCACAGTCGCCTAGAATGCATACCCCACACCTTTGATTTCCCTCGAATCGTCGAACCTCCCGCTGCGATAACAACTTCGATATACCAAACCTCCCATCACTGGAGAAGTGGTACCCCCGGCGTAGACCTTGCACGCAGTAGGGCTCTTCCTGCTATCTCGCGCGAATTAGGGACTTAGGACCCGTAGAGCGATTCGGAGAACACCAACGCGGTCACCAAAAGAGGAGCGACTAAGGGCTGGGCAGTTGTCATGATTGGGAACGATGATTAGAAGTTGACGGGACGGGGGGTTTTCGTGGCGGAGAGAAGTGAGTCCTCCTCGAGGAATCCGCACCGCCTTCCCAGTTCTGACCTGCCTCGAACATCTTAAGCGGCCCAGCGCGTCGCGATTCGATTCCACTCATCCCTCCAAGAGAACTCATCACTCTCTATCACACCGTCGTGCTCAGATACATCTTTGCTATCTCCGGATGCCGATGCAGCTGGTCGCAGGCCGCCGCAGGGCCGAGGATCTTGAGAAGAAGTCAATAGGAGCAGAAGTCCGAAACCCATCACGAAGGCAAATGGTGCCTCATTGACATGCCCAGGTACCACTACTGCTTCCGCTGCAGCAAAACGCTTTCAACTTGACGTGGTGTATTCGACTCTGGCTACCCACGAACGTCCTCAGGCCCCCCAATGGTGGAGTGACACGGCATCAAAGATTCACTTCACCGACCTCCATCGAATTGCGACTGCGCCAGAATCTGCAAGCCCGCTTCCTAGGAGAGGGATGGTTTCAACGCTGTTGGTAGTTTGTTATGGAACGGAATACAGACCGAATCTTTTCGCGAATCGGTTCAACACGGAGACCGCTGACTGCTTGGATTACCGACGCTTGATGGAAGTGTGAGGGAGCTCAACGGAGTTTGTGTAGTCGAAATGATGGCTTCCTTCCTGTAAGCGTGGTTGCAACCGTAGCTGAAACGAGTTGTAGTGATGGGCAGCGTGGAACGCGTTCGGGCCTCAACAAAATGGTCCTCGGACTGGGATGCCCTTCTAAGGATCAACCGTCACGGGAATCCAGTAACTCGAGATGCATGGGCCACATTGTGCTCGCGAATGAAGGAGCTCTTCGACCGTCCCTCGTAGCACTTAGTATGTATTTACGATCATTCCGCGCGTTATCACGCCCGGGACAGACTCACGAGATATAAGCTTTTTTCGTACTGGCCCTCGTACGATAACCCTACCACGATTAGTGTCGCTCTAGCTCGAAATACCCTTCGGCCGAGAATGGGTATTCCGAGTCAAGGCCTGCACGCAGCTTGAGGCTGTGTCGTGGTTCGCAACGCGGCAACCAACGTTCATTGACCTCCACCTTCCCCCTCTCACACCACCACCGGTCCAGCATCGCACTCTGACATTCCCAACTTTCA
The DNA here is from genome assembly GCA_019633425.1 of Tulasnella sp. 424. Classification (NCBI taxonomy): domain Eukaryota; kingdom Fungi; phylum Basidiomycota; class Agaricomycetes; order Cantharellales; family Tulasnellaceae; genus Tulasnella; species Tulasnella sp. 424. The sequence continues at coordinate 11,270 of WSUB01000312.1, read as the reverse complement.
AATATGGCTACGAGTGATGGAACGACGTTGACCAATAAGCTGCCGCCCGCAAAACCACTAGTGACTTCTAGCCAGTTGCCTGGAACTCCGACGGATTGCGTCCTAGACCCAGGACTAGGCGAGAGAATCGAGTCCTTGAAAACGCAAGTGGAATCAATCCTCAAAGTAAGCTCCATCGGCGTCTGCACCTTTCGCTGGAGCTCATATGGTTCTAGGGCACCGAGTGGCCATCGGAATCGAAGGACACCGCACAAGGCTTGCTCAACACCGTCAAGTCCTCACTAGATATTCCCAACAACACGGTTGGCTTTCCTCAAGAACTCCAAGGACTCATCAAACAATATGTCCAGTACGTTCGGTGCTCGCAAAGCAGTCCCTTCGCTCCAACGTTTCTTTACCAGAACCCTCGAGGACGTCCATACACGATTGAAAGACGCGTCATCCAAGTACGGAACGCAAATACGGAAACTTCTCCAGCGGATCAAATCGGCTGTGTCGAACCGCCCAAGCAAGTGCACTTTACTCTTACAAACCTGCCAAGACGACGTATCCAAAGTCGTGCTGTCTCTTAATGTGCGTGATTGAGCTCAATAACTGGGCTCGCTCTGTCTCATGCCGCTTCTTGAAGGAGGGCTTAGAGAACGAAAGGAAAAAGGGTGAGTAAAGTCGATTCCGAGTCCTTCCGCGAGAGAAATCATGTCCCGTGTATTCAGAGCAGAATCTCGCGACCTCGAAAGCACTTCCCGGACCACAGGCTCAATTGACTACGGCAAGTGGTGGGCAAACACCTGCGACGACTTTCACCGCTCAACCAACAGCCGCCGACCAAGGGACTGGGTCGACCGATTCGACTTCCGGTGCATCCCCAACTCAAAAATCACCATCACATGCTCCCGAGGGCAAGGAATCTCGACGTACGACTCGCGCAGAAGGTCTCACCATAGCGAGGAAGACTTTCAAAGGCGTAGAAATTGCGTCTGGATCGATTCCTGTCGTTGGGAACATCGTCGCGGCCGCTGCCAAGGGAGGATCAGCATTTGTGGAATCGATTCAGGTAGTTTAAGCCTCATGTCAATGATTTACATTCGATCCTGACGAGATCATTTCAGACTATGGACAGAAACGACGAATTGGCAAGGGATTTGGGTTCACAGACGGCTAAGTTGTCTACGCTTCTCGCAAACTTCACCAAGAACCCCTCAAGCGATGCTCATGGGGAAGGTATAGCGAACAATATTGAAGACTTGCAAAAGTACGCTACTATCACTTTTTTGATTGCATGTACTTACGCTTTTGACCAGAGAGCTCCTTCAAACGCACGCCAAAGTAAAAGAATGGGAGTCCTTGGGTCACGTTAACAAAGCCTTTCACTCTCGTGATTATGCAGAGGAGTTAAAGGGCTATCAAGGAACGATCCAGACGGCACTGGAGGAATTGCAAGTCAGTACAGCGACACTTTGTCTTCGGATGCCGGCCAGCTAAATTTGCATGTACCCAGCTCCTCGTGGGTATCGACACACGTAACATCGTAATCAAACTCAGTCAGTTCCTTCAACTCCTCGACACCGTCATCCTGCGGCCCCACACCTCAGAAGGTAGCGAAGTCCAAGAAAAGCAACGTCGCGTTCTTAAGTGCCTTGGAGATGGAAAATACGGAGCACGAGGAAATATGGTTGAGGATGTTACTTGCTGTCCGGGGACCAGAGTGGAGATACTGGAGCGAATCGACAGCTGGCTACGAGATTCGTCTACGAATGACCGGGTGCTATGGATTCGCGGGATGGCCGGTCGAGGGAAGTCGACAATTGCTTCGACCGTGGTTCAGAACTGGAATAGCCGAGCGTCCTGCGCGATCTTCCACTTCCGTCGTGGACAGAACACGCTAAACACAAGTGTTGTTTGCGCTCTCGCCAGGCAACTCGCAGGCAGCTCGGTGCCAGAGGTCAGAAATGCGGTCCTCGACAGTGTGCAAGAGAACGAGGACATCGCCGACAAACGACTTGAAGAGCAGTTCAAGACGCTCTTTGTGACTTCATTAACGAAGCTTTACAATCAATGCTACCCCATCCTCATTGTTGTTGACGCCCTCGACGAATGCGATGACCCAATGGACGCCGTAGACTTTGTCCGCCTCATTGATCGACATTCGCCATCGTTCCCCACTAGCGTCAAATTCCTCCTCACATCTCGTCCAGAGGCCCATCTCACTCGAGCCCTCGAACCCAGGAAATGGCGCCTAGAGGACCTTGACACAGCTGTTGATGTGTCAGGCGACCTGGAGCGATTCATTCAGCAAGGCTGTAAGCAAATCCGGGACTCTGACTCCGACGTTACGAAGGAATGGCCTGCATCCGAAGACATCAGTCAGTTAGTGGGGATGTCCCAAGGTCTATTCCAGTGGGCCCGCACAGCAATCACGTATATGCGCAGCGGGTCAGCCGTGGATCGACTGCAAGAACTACTAAGGCGTCCTTCAAAGTTGAGCGGGCTAGACGGCTTGTACGACCAGATCCTCTCGAAAGCATTTGAGACCGCCGGGCTAGATGCGGAGCGGGAGGATCTATTGCAACGTGTATTGGGATTCATTGTAGTAGCACCATATCCGATCTCTCTCGACGTTATTGCTAGGCTGTACCGGGATGACACACTCCTCGAGGGGAAGGATCAGGCGAACATCATCCTGTTCCTCCGCAAGGACATTCTCGTCAACCTTAATTCCCTCCTGTTCATCCCAACATCATCCAACGACCCAATACGCCTAATGCACACCTCTATCCACGACCTTCTGGTCAGTGAGAAGCGATGCAAGGGGCAACCTTACTACATCAATATCATTCAGTATCATCAGCACTTAGCAAGCCTGTGCTTTAGCACCATGCTCGGACATCTCAAGGAGAACATCTGCAACCTGTCTGACCTTTCAAAGCCGAGCTCGGAGGTTCAGGAAATTGCGGAACGGGAGGTGTCCAAAGCCATTGTATATTGCTGCCGATCGTGGTCCACTCATCTGACGGAGGGAATAAAGTGGCCGAGCTCAGGCACCAATGTTAGTGCTATAGAAGCCGATTTCAAATTATTCGGCACGAAGAAGGTCATGTGCTGGCTTGAGGTCATGAGCTTAGTGGGAGCTACTACGGATGCGATGCGAATGGCAAAGCGCGTGCGTCAATGGTGTTCGGTGAGTAGAGAAACGCAAGTTCGATCTCTTGAAGCGGCCAGGTGGACTGATTGAAGCTCATAGGAATGCCCTGCTGAAGGATTCGGGTTCAATCCACTTACTACATTGTGGAATGATGTCCAGCGTTTCATCACCATGTTCTCGGAGCCCATTTCGTTCGGACCGCTCCATATTTATGCTTCGGCACTTTCTCATTGCCCTTTAAAGACGGAATTATGGAACCTATACGGCAAACAGGCGAAAGTTCATACTCTTCAGGGCCATCAGACTTCAGTTTGGCCATCGAATCTCTGGACCCGATCGACCGGTTCCCCAGTGAAAGTAGTTGCATTTTCACCGGATGGCAAGCTTCTAGCATCTGGATCCGAGGACAGCACCATCCGACTCTGGGATCCACAGACCGGAACAGCGATTGGTGAACCACTCACGGGTCACAGCAGCTCGGTTACGTCCGTCTGCTTCTCACCCGATGGCAGGCGTCTGGCATCCGGATCTGACGACCAGACGATTCGATTCTGGGATCCTCAGACCGGAATCCTAGTCGGTGAGCCACTCATGGGTCACAGCAAGGCGGTTCAGTTTGTCTGTTTCTCACCCGATGGGAAGCTTCTGGCATCCGGATCCGGCGACGAGACAATTCGACTTTGGGATCCGCAGACAGGAACGGCACTTGGTGAACCACTCAAGGGTCACAATGATCAAGTTATGGCGGTCTGCTTCTTACCCGATGGCAAGCATCTGGCATCCGGATCACACTACGCCAGAATTCGCCTTTGGGATCTTCAGACCGGAACGGCGGTCTGTGAACCGCTCGAGAGTCACCGGGATGACTGGCTTAGGGTCGCCTGCTTCTCACCCGATGGCAAGCTTCTGGCATCCGGATCCGGCGCCGGGCCAGTTCGACTTTGGGATACCCAGACCGGAATGGCTGTCGATGAACCAGTCATGGGTTCAAGGGGCAGTGTCACGTCCATCTGTTTCTCGCCCACCGGCACGCTCCTGGCCTGCGGCGTGGCTGCTCGGATAATTAAACTCTGGGATCCGCAGACTGGAGCCGCAGTCGGTGGACCACTCAATGGTCACAGTGGATATGTTACTTCGGTCTGCTTTTCACCTGATGGCAAGCTTCTGGCATCTGGATCTGAGGACAAGACAATTCAACTTTGGGATCCTCAGCCCAAAATGACAGTTGCTGAGCCACTCACAGGTGACAAAAAGTCAGTTCAGTGCGTCTGCTTGTCACCCGATGGCATGTATCTGGCATCCGGACTCGATGACGGGGCAGTTTGGCTTTGGGATTGTCGGACCGGAACGGTAGTTGGTGAACCACTCACGGGTCACAGCGACTCGGTCAAGTCCGTCTGCTTCTCACCCGATGGCAAGCTTCTGGCATCCGGATCCGATGACAACACGATTCGACTTTGGGATCCTCAGACCAGGACAGGGGTCGGTAAACCACTCGTGAAGGGCCCGGTGGAATCCAATTGGCACGCGGTTATGTCCCTCTGTTTCTCACCCGATGGCGAGCTTCTGGCATCCGGACTCAGCGACACCGTAATTCGGCTTTGGGATCCTCGGACCGGAACGGCGGTTGGTGAGCCACTCACGGGTCACAGCAACTCCGTACCGTCTCTCTGCTTCTCACCCGACGGGGAACTTCTGGCATCCGCATCCTGGGACGGTACAATTCGACTTTGGGATCCTCAGACCGGAACGGCGGTTGGTGAACCACTCCCGGGTCGCGGCTCCTCGCTTACGTCCGTCTGCTTCTCACCCGATGGCGGGCGTCTGGCATCCGGATCCCTCGACCAAACCGTTCAACTTTGGGACCTTCAGACGCGAAGGGCGCTCGGGCAACCACTCAGAGGCCAGAGTGACCGCGTGGCGTCCATCCGCTTCTCGTCCAATGGTAACTATCTCATGGCAAATTATCGGCTTGGCGGTTTTGCCGCATGGGATGCGAACACACATCAAAGACTCGACACCCCATCCGATCTTCTCAACTATTCGACTATAGGATTTCATGATAACTGGATAACAATCTTTTCCTCCCGCTTATTTTGGCTTCCTTCACCATGCTGGGGCGATTCCGATCGTCAGATTATCCTCACTGGAAAGACACTTATTGTCCTTTGTCACGAGAAACTTTCCTTTTTTGATGTCTCTCAGATCCTCGAGCTCTGATTTGCTAGTTGTATAATTGTGGATTCTCTTTCAAGGACAGTTCTTGCTCAATTGACATGCGATTGATTTGCTATACAATTCAGGTTGCTCATTCTTTTTGTATACAAGAATCGCCGCGGCACCCAAAGACATGCCTTATAATCCAACGTCGTTAGTTCAATTGACTTCAGATGTCCGGGATATTTGAGATCCTAAATAAATCGTGAGCTTTCCCATCTTGTTCTCAATTCGCTATCCACAGTCCTCCGGTTTGGATGAAACAATGGACTGATAGGTCTAGATTGATTGTCCAGTCAGGTCATGGGTCTATTTCCGTGCGGCTCAAGCTCGTGTTGAGCAAAGCAAAACACCGGCGTCGGTCTTGAAAGACACTCGTTTCACCGAAAATTCAGCGGTGTGAGTGCACGCTGACTGCTCATGAAGCGGGTCTGAACGAACAGAATTGTCGGTATTGCCCACATAAAAAAAATGAATTTTAACAGTTATTATCTAAAACCCCCCTAGTACGAGAACTTCATGTGTGTAAGCCTGTCAACTCGGAAACTCCCGTCCCGCGTCCGTCTTTCTCGCTAATCTTATAGATTCAAGCTACGCCAACCCTCAGTTCCGCCCCAAGTCCACTGTTACCAACGCACAACATCTGGCAGCAAGCAGCACCGCGAATGATTATTACCTCAACGCGTAGAGGAACCATGCATATTAAAAGTCTATATCTTCGTCAACTTCTGCTTCAGTCGACGGTCACCTTGGAGGAGGAAGGACATTCCCCGGTTTTGAAGGTTTCGCCAGCCTCCCGTGTTCGCGTCGCAGTCCCAGCCCCCTTCACTTCCTTCCAACTAGATCCGGAGCTTTTGGGGGTCTTGAAGTGGAAGGCGATGAAAGGCAAGCTCGCGGAGAGGACAACCTGAGACGCGATGACGTTGTGCCTGACGATGGCCCCCGCTCTCGCCGGATGAGGACTTCCATCAGCTTGGACGCAACAATGAGGCCGTGAGTGGTTCAAACGACGACGCACAGTCGGCCCAAGTCTCTACACGTATCGGCGAGTCAAAGCCTACGTCAGAATTCGCGCTTCTAACCCAGGTCCGCGTGTCCAAATTAAAGAGCCTGCAAGTCGACCGGAGCATAAGCCAAGCGCGGCCAGATCGACGCGGTCCCGTTCGGACCTCCCTCCACAACGAACATCCGTAGCTTGTCCCTTTTTTTCGCCTTCTTTCGCGCGAGTCAGGTTTTGTTCTGAGCTTTGAGACTCCGAGATGCAAAAATAGCAAGCCGGTCTCGATGGCGGCAAGGTCCGTAGCAGAGGCCGCGCGGATACGCTGGGCATAGGTGAGGAAGTCATTTGGATGGGTGTCGTATAGCGCGGTCTGGTGGAAGGTTGCTTTCTGTGGTAAGGAACTTGAACGCCGGGTCGGGGTGACTGAGCACTTGTCGGTGACCAGACTGCACTGCCCAATGCTTCTTGCAGTGATTCGGGAGACGGCGGAAAGCGGGGGAGGCTGGAACAAATGTGGAACCGAAGGACAGGAGGATGTATAGACAAGCCGAAAGGCGGAGGTGTCCTCCAATGATATGAGAAGCGCGCCGAGCCGTTGAACTAGAAGGGAAATTGACGGGGTTGAGAGTGTCAGAGCTTCAAAGAGACAGGTTAATTAAACTCTTACGGCAGGCGATGGAGGAAAAAGGACAAGTCGAGGGGGAACAATTCAAATGGGGCGCGGCAAACGCGAGCAAGCAATCCCCAAGAGTTTTGCCTCCGAGTCCATATCCCTCGTCCCTCCTCTTCACCAAGCCGACATCAGTGGAGGGAAAGACTGTGACTTTCAATCCTCATCGCTCAATGCCCTCGCTCATTATGCAACATGCGGTGTCGTACAACACTGCAGACGAATCCATCCGGCGCACAGTTTCAATATGGACCGACCAACGATTCTTGGCACCGTCCCATAGAACCACGGGTTACATCCTCCACACACATGTACAATTGTCAGTAATTACTCCCAGATCCCTCCGTCCTCCCTTCTCACCCCTGGCTATCCAAACCCTTTTCCTGATCAGTGACCAGGTCTAACGCCCCCCCGGCTCCTCCAAGGACACAGCTCCTCTCACTCCTCTCACTTCCAACATCCCGCAACCCTACTCTAGAGGATTTAGGTCCAGAGGTTGTTGATCGACTGAGAGAAACGGAGCAGGTGCATGAAGAAGTTCGTCACAGGCGGCAAGGCATCGAGTGCATCTCGCTTCGAGGCATACACTCGTGGTTGCAGATAGGCTTGAACTCACGGATGCAAAAGCTTCTGTGGCGATCCTTCGACGGCTGGATGTACGTATCGATTTCCTTTCTTTATTCAGCTAAGCGAGAGTACTGAAAGCTCCCTCCACGTCCCAGGAACGCGACAGAAGGTTGCAAGCAGTGCAGCTCAGAAACCTCGGCAACTTTCACATCAACTTCGACGCCCGAGACCAAGTCCCTCTCGCTGAGCGCAAGCAGGCTTCTACTTGTCACCTACCTCTGCATCGAAATCTCCCTCTCTACCCGCCTAAGCGATGCGACGAAACCTAACGCTCAACCTCCTTCCGCGGATCAGGAAACTGGACTCGACTTGCTCTTGGAATTCCCGCCCACGTGATTCGATACCTGCTGGCACGAAGTAGTCGGAAAGAAGTGGACCAACTCACTATGAGGAGACGGCCTTGACTCAGGCCGTTCGAATGTGACCAAGCTACTACGTTCCGGAGAACGGCGAACAGGAGGAAGTCGGCAGTGTTGCCAGAGGGAAACTTGCTTCGGCGGAGATGAGGATTATGAGCAAACGTCGCGGTGGTTTTTGTCAAGGATCGACAGGGCAGTCCACTTGACCCGGTGCGCGACTTCGTACCGGGAGGGTCGCCGTTGGGGCGACCACCATCCCGCCATCAGGAGACCCCTCCAGCAAGGTTTCGGTTCGACAGGCCACTCCTACCAACACACCCGCCTCAAGCAGCGGTCATTCAAGCAGTGCGACCCGGATCGCCAGCTCAAGACTCCCATCCCCACAGTCGCCGACGCCTATACACGACCACTTCGTCTACAACTCTGCTGGTGTAGGACGTACCTCCCGGCGTCCGCTTAACGTCCAAGCCAAGTCTTCGGAAGTAGCCCACGAGAACTAACCCTGGCGATGAACCGCACGCACCAGAAGCTTCGAGCGGCGTCCGGCGTCCTCGCATGGCAAGTTCCCAATTCTACCCAACCATGCGACGGATTCAGAACCCCATTGGCTCGCCCCAGCACACAAGCAGAATCTCGAACCTTTGGGGTCGGCCACCAATCCTGTGAGCTCGACCGGACGAACACAGCAAGCGTGCTATCAAGCGCCTTGGTGGCATACGAACCTCCGCAATTCCCTTGTCGGCAATCTCCGCGGTCAACACCATCAAATAGAAACCTACTACAGCAACTCGGCTACATCGACCTTCCTCCACGAGCCGCCAGGAGAGAAGAACCATCTGGAGTAGTTTGGCGACAACGCTAAACGGGGGATTTTCGGACGAGGCTGATGCATCCAACATCATTGGGGAGTTCACGAACCGCCAGCCGACGTCATCAAGCATTGACAAGATTTCGCCACCAACCTTTCGTCCGATTCCATTGAGGCACACTCCAGCGAACTCTGCCCTCCCAAATCTTCCTGCGCGCATGGTTCAACGGATTGTGGGTAACTTCGACCTTGAAAATGCCTTAAGCACTGCGTTCACCTGCCCTGGCCGATCTCTCCGTCCAGCGTTACCGTTCGTGGTAATCGCTTCAGTAACCTCCCAGTCCCGAACTCTCCGATCATATTAACAAAATCAACCGCGTCATAGTTTGATTCCACTCATCCTAACCCAGATACCCCATCACTCGCTATCACACCTTCTAGGTTCGTTTCGTCTCCACTTCCTTCGTGTGCTAATGCATAGAGCCCCCGGGACCGAGGATCTTGAGAACAAGTCAATAGGAGAGGAAGGTCCGGGATCCGCCCCACAGGAAAATTGCGCCTCCTTGATATGCACAGGCACCGCTACTGCTTCCGCTGCAGCGAAAGGGTTTTCGACTCGATCTGGTGCATTGTAGCAGCAAAAGAATCTCGCCTCGACAACCATCAGTCGGAACGACCCTCGCTATGAAACGAAAACGGCGGCCATAGTCTTTTCGGGAATCGGTTCAACACGGAGCCTCCTAATCCTTTAGGACTAAACGACGTGTGGTGGAGATGGGGGGGAGTCGGATGGAAATTATGTAGTCGAAATGATAGGTTCCATATTTATTATAAGCACGGTTGCACCCATCCTTCGTGGCTAACGGGAGTTGTAATACAGAGAGGCGCAGAACGCGTTTCCTGCTTGGCGGAGTTTCTAGCGCGTCGACCGTCACCCAAGCCCGGTGTGGACAGCCCATCGTCACGTCACGCTTGAAGACGCTGCTCGCACTAGTGCACTACACTTACGGCATCTTTGTCAAGAGGAGGAGAGATAAGCGAGGGACCTAGAGGTTAAGCTCCTGTCGGTTGTCCAAGTTTGCTGGACTTTGCCGATACCACTTCTTCGGACTTTCACCTACCCGCGTCTCAACAGCGTCTATCTTTTCACGTTGCTCGCCAAGGTCACTCCACCATCTCAATTCTCCGTTCTGGTCCCTCGGTCCCGGTGTAAAGTCTTACGGCAGGAGGATGAAACGTAAACGATAAGGATACGTTGGGGATCCTGCGCGACAAGCTTGGGGACGAGCCTTTGGCCTTCCGCTCTCTCTGGTCTTTCCTCTTCGCCAAGAAGTGAAAAGAAAGAGCTGTGAGTGTCCAACCTCACCGCGTTATGCCCTGGTTGATTATGTAACATCAAGTGCTGTACAACACCCGCAGACGAATGCGGTCCATTGCATAGTTTCAATATGGACCGGCAACCACGACGATTCGCTCAGCGCCGTCCTATGATTCAATTTACTACCATCCTCCACACCCATACACACAATCATCAGCAGTCACTCCACATCCCTCCGCTCTCCCTCCTCGCCTGCGCCTATTCGAATCCTTTTCGTGATCAGGGACCACTGACAGGTCCAACGCTCCGGCTCCAAGCTCGTACCTCCTTTCACCCGTAACTCTGCTTCGAGGAATTTTGGTCCGGAGGCCGTCGATTGACCGGGAGAAACAGGGCAGGCGATGAAGCTATAGCTGCTGCTTCCGTTGCAGAGCGTACTAGCGATGTGCGGTGTATACCAACGTCTTCAGGCGTCCTACTGTGTGCAGCAAAACGTTTTGCGTCGGCGACCTTCAGTCGAAACGACGATCGTCGAACAGCGACTGCCTCCGAGTCTACAAGCTAGTCTTCCTAGGAGAGCGATTGATCCGACAATCATGGTAGCGTGGTATGAAACGAAACAAGAGGCCGTAATCTCTTTGGGAACCGGGTCAACACGGAGTCTCCTGACTATTCGGGACTAAACGACGTGTGGTAAAAATGGGAGAGCCGGACGGAGTTCATGTAGTTATAATAACGACTTCTATATTTATGAGCGCGGATGTCTCCAGTAAAGAGAGGTGCAAAACGCGTTTCGTGCTTCAAGCAAACACTGAAACGTCCGGCTACGAACCAGTCATCACGCTAGTCCAGTAACTCGAGGTGGATGAGCCGCGTCCTGCTGAAGAGCTCAGAACGGTCGTCAACCGTCCCTCGAAGCACTTCCTATGATACCACTCCACGTTACAACTATAATCGCGGTCCAGAACGACTCACGAGAGATGAGGGTAATTCCAAGTCCAGCGTTTCTACGCTAACCCTACTACAATTGATGTAACCCTCGCTTGAACCACCTCGGCCGGCGGGAAATTTCGAATCGAAGCGCGCGTTTCCGATGAGGCTGTGTCGGCCTCGTGGTTCGCAGCGCGGC
>WSUB01000311.1:0-26835 GCA_019633425.1 Tulasnella sp. 424 | reverse complement strand
AATTCTGCCCTGTTGTTGGTAACAGGCTCGGAGGTGAGTCGTGCCGCCACTCTGAGGTGTGGAGTTTCGCTCCATACGCCAAAGCCGACTCTTTGGGTACTCTTCCCATAGTCGTTGGTTGATCCGTCGGTCCAGACTACCATCTGATCGTTGGTCATGTTCCTCGCTTCACTGGTTCTGTACGCCGGGAGGAGGTCTTCTCTCTTGGAATCCTGGAAGATTCTCAGAGCTCCGTGGAGGTCACCTTGGTAGGTGAAATTCGGGTCCAGGTCCGTCGGCATCCCTGTCGCTCTGTCCCTGCGTGCCTTTTCCTTCCGCCTAGCGGTGAAGTCAAGGTTGTCCGGCTCCGTCGCCCCTTGCAACAAGGGGGTCTGGAATCGGATGTTGAAACGGGGCTGAGTCTTGACCGTCAGCTTGTTCACCGCTTGCATGCAGCGCGTGTGGGTCTTGCACCCTCTCGCGTTGTTTATGGAGAGCCCCTTGAGATCCCCCATATTCCGCACTCTGTGGTGTTCCCTCAGGTGCTTCATTGCAGCCGAGTTCTCCTCCTTCGGTGTGATGTCGACCGTTTTGGACAGCCATATTGGGGCTTCATCCTTGGTCTTCGCAGATAGCTTGAGGGCTTCCACCCTTAAGCCGTATCTGCGCGTTTCCTTGAGCATCGCTTGGATGTCTCTTGGAAGCTTGCTGGTCTTCCCAGAAGTCTCTTTCCATGTCTGACGGGTGGGGGCTTCCAACAGCTGCGCAAAGGGAGCGGTGAGGCGTGGGATCCGAATGTTCGGATTCTACTTTCTCAGTTTGGGAAGTCCAAAAGAGAGAATTATGACTCACTAATAACACTGTTAGATAGAGCTAAATTACAGCTTTCCGTACGTAGTCTTAGCGTAGCGAAATTCCCAGATTTGGGCTAGCTAGAGGCGAAATACCGTTTCAGGGCAGTTTAGGCTGCACCCGGGATTCGGATTATCTTCCGGAGACGTCTCGGACGTTCTGGAAGAGTTATTCGTGCTCGAATAAGGTATTCGCGCACGAGGAAAGTTATCCGGAGACTTTCCGAGGCCTGTAGCGATAACTAGTATCGGTGGGCCGGGCTCTCTCTGCCGAAAATGGAATAAGCGCCGGTTCGGATTCCTCGGTGACGTCCGTTGACACCTAAGGAGTTCGAATTACGTAACGATTTTGGTACCGTTGGAATCGTCTCGTCGAGAGCTTTCTAACGGTATCTTAGCGTAAAGGAATTCCGAGTAGGGCGAAAAGAATTCCGGGTTTGGGCAAATGGGAGATGGATTTAGTAAACACGCAATAGGTAATTACTAACTACTTGTGGCGCTAATGGTACTAAATGTAGCTATTAGCTATACGAGTAGAACGGGCTAGACCGCGTAGGAATAGACCGAGATTTGGGCTCGCTAGAGGCCAAATAGTGTCGGCAACGTCTAGGACGGCGACGACTGAATTCGCTATGAGTATCTTGGCGCTAGCGACGCTGGAGTCCTTTATCCCGATGGATCTAACGGTAGGTGCCTTTTATCCTGAGAGGCTAACAGTAGGTTTCTCGAGTATCACGCTGAGAAGCGGGCTTGAGGCACACAGGGCTCAAAAAGGGAATTTAAGGGTAAGATGAGGGATGTAGCGATAAGATATCGCTACAGCCGTATTTATTAGCTATCTAAGAACATTCCATAACATTCTAGCTAGTTCTACAGACTTCTGGGGAGTCGGGGCGGCTCTGGGGGGTCGGTCAATGGCCCGCGCGCAGTCTTGGGCGCTTACTTGCCGAGTAAGGAATCGGGCCCACCCCCGGAGGGTTGCAACGTGTTCTAACACGTGCAACGGCAACGAATCGAGTCCCTAAGACTATTCGCCGAAAAGGGAATGCCTTTCGCTTCAGCGGATAGTCGAGAATTTGAGGATGTCGAGCCGGTTTCCCAAATATTACTAAATTAGGTAATTCTCTTATTTCTTAAGCTTTTTGTCTCGGACTTTCTCGGTTATTGTTCGTAGGGACAAAAGCGAAAGAAATATACAATTTATTTCCTAAAATGAATCGAGTGGGGAGCTAATCTACAATTACATTCAGAGGTGGGGCGTCCGCACAGGCGCGTATCCCACGGTCCATAACAGGTTCACCCGTTTTCCACTGACTCAAAAGTTCACAGCGACAACGTGTATCAGGCTTGACACTGCCCAGCTTCCACCCCCATGACCAAGATGACGATTCAGAGGCAAGCTCTGACTGGCTGACCGACCCGCCGAGCCCATTTTCCTTGACTTCATCGTTACGTGCGCTTTCACCAATCTCCGACTCTGCAAGCATGTGGGCCGAATTGGAACAGGAGTGCGACACGGAGACGCCCGCTAATGCGGAGGTTTGCAAGCCATCCGTTCAAGAATGCGTTGCAGGCCCAAGCTGTATAAAGCCCGAGAACTCGGCCCCAGTGTGTGAGAGGTGTAGCTCTTTTATCGTCCTCCACGCCCCGTTTAGAAACACCGATCTCTATTTATTATCGATCCCTATGGCTCCTACGACTCGAACTCAGGCTCATCCAACACCTGCAACAACTCCAGCAGCAGCTCCGCCAGCCAACGTCCTCCAACCCACCCAGGCAGTAGAGCCTTCAACGACTCAGCCGAATCCTCCAAAGGCAAAGAGAGGCCCTGGCCGACCTCCAAAGCGTAAAGCCGCCGACGACATCGGAGCCACCCCGCAACCAGCTTCGACAACCCAGTCAGGCAGCAAACGGAAGAAGACCAAGGCAGCTCCGCCAACTACGACCAATCTGTCTGGGGACGCCAGCAATAGTCTTTCTACTCCCAACCCTCCTTCAGCCCACATTCCAACGGCCGATCATCCCCTGACAGCACCAAATGCTCAACCCCTGCAGCCTCCATCGCTATCAACTCCGGTTCCAGACCTCGCCATCGATCCTGCTCTCCTTGCACTTTCACCTGCTGTGATTCCTCAGCCTCGGTCCTCAGCCCCGCTCACGGTCACTTCTCCGACATCCGACCAACCCTTGGCAGCGACTCGATCAGTTCCCATTCAGCCCTCATTCCCAATCGCACCTCCGGCTTCAGCTTCGATGTCTTCTGCAGCTAATCAAGCACAAGCCCATGTTGTTCAAGCCGAGGAAGGTTCTGTCACATCGGCCACGAACCTGGAGGCAACAGTTGGTCCAAGTACCCGTCATCAAGCGCAGCGTGCACCAACATTGCAGCAGGCACTGAAACAGCTTGAGGAGCTCAGAGGTAATGTCCCCAGGCCATTACATCTGTGCCACATGTTAACTCCTAATACTATTGGGTAGCCGAGAACAAGCAGTTACACGCTGGCCTATGGGTCGCGAAGAAGTTCAAGGTTCTTTACGCCAAAGAGATTACGCAGAAGGGAAAGGTCGATCTTCCCGTAACAGGAAGTCTCATCCCGCGACCTCCCGGCGAGAAGGGTAAGAACGGATGGAACCTGCAGGAGGTTCTTGGCTTGAAGGACGATTTTGCGGGATACAATGAATTACTGGTACGATCGCATGTTTGCCCCTCTCATTCATTAGTTGGTTCACTGATCAATTATAATGCTCTAATTTTAGCGTACCGTTCGACATTGCATCAGTCGTTCTGGTCTCAACTGGGAAGCTACATATTCCGAACAGGATGCCGCTCGCTTGGGTGCTTGTTTTAAGGAGGTACTAAGGTTACGATGTATTGTTGTACAAAACCGGCCGCTGACTCTATTGCCGCAGATCAAAAAGGCCCATCCGTTTCTTGAGCGCTTTGTAGGTGATTGGCCAGCAAAGGAGATGGTGATCAACGCACTTCAGAATCGGCGCAAGTTGCTCAATGCGAAAGCAAGGGTTAAGGATGACGAATCTCAAGGGACTGATCAAGTGGCGTCCGCATCCAATAGAGTACAGGCTAGGGGCGATTCGACTTCCGAGTGAGATGCTTTCTACACGTGGATCTTTTGACAATATTTGAGTGAGCGCGATGTGGTGCGTCGGTGTTTTTCTTTTCTTTCTCTTTCTTCCTAATTCTTTTCGCTCGTTATATAGCTGCCATTCTTTTCTCACGATTAATACCGTATTTTCATTATTTTCATTAATACTACGCCTTTTCCTGCCGATCATGTGACCATTATATCGGATTTCCGCCGCAAACTCCAGCCCGTGCTGAGCCTCCAAAGGTCAGGAGATGAGCGACGGGCCGGGCTTTTGAACACCGGCTTCGGTGCGAATATAGGGACCCGTACATTGTTTCACCGACATGGGTAAAGAAACCGGGTGCCTACAGGAACGGGCTGGGTGGGGTTTTGTTCAAACTCCCGTTGCTCAACCCCACTGCCGCTGAGTTTGAGAAATTTCTCATCCGGACCTCAGACCGACCCAGGGCCCTCACAGTGCCATCATGCCCCAGTTTTTCATGGATGACGTTCCGAGGACAAAGCACATGTACATAATTAAGATGACCTGCGCTGCTCGTGTTCGTTGACTGTGAAATAACCCGTAGTATGGCTTGCTCGATGGATGGACCGTCGAGTGGAACGGTTGCACAAAGGGGAGGTCGGTAATTGGGTTGCTAGCGGACGGAGATCGTCCGAAAGTGCCTAGCCCTCGGGCTTTGCAATTGGGAGGTTGTCATTCTAGTAGTCTGAATCGGTTGAAAGTATCATGCCATATCGTAACTTTCCAAGAGCTCACCTCTCCACGTAATTTGCTAGAAGTAAAGTCCCGCAACGCTGACCATACAGCCATGACGGCGCCGACGGACCTAATCCTCGTTATTTCCGATTCTTCCGTTACCGCCCTTTTGCCAGTTTTAGCCCACTGAGCACATATATGAAGCCCTAGGAGCCCCTGGAGGCCCTCAGAAAGCCCTAATTCCGAGATCTGAGGTGGGGGTTTCAGCGTTGGGTAGAGGGGCGGGCCGTGTGACGCGCGGAGTTTGACCTTGGAATCCTGGCGTAC
Organism: Tulasnella sp. 424; assembly: GCA_019633425.1. Taxonomy (NCBI): domain Eukaryota; kingdom Fungi; phylum Basidiomycota; class Agaricomycetes; order Cantharellales; family Tulasnellaceae; genus Tulasnella; species Tulasnella sp. 424. The sequence continues at coordinate 21,874 of WSUB01000311.1, read as the reverse complement.
GGACCTAGGGCAGCATCAGCCGGTTTGCCGCAAGTTGAAACGTGGAGTGCTCAAGAGGGTTGGGGAGCTTGTCTCCAATAGCGGTGTCTCTGTCCCTCATACACCACGATGATGGATGGACTGTGCGGGCCGGTAGAATCAGCGATGGGCCATGTCGCCAGCGGGAAATGATTCACGCTTCATCGACGGCGCCACTTTTGCCAGTGGAAACCCGGTCCATGTCTAACTTGTCCGTCATGCGTTGTGGTCTGGCCGAAAGTAAGTAGTTCTCTCCGCTTGCCTCAAGCTAGGGAGCGAGGAGTACGGGATCACGATGCCGTCGCCCAGCTTCGGCTCCGAGCCGAGGTGCAGGCGAAACGTCAAGTATCAAGCAGCCCAACAGCTTCCTCTCGGTCTGAAAGGAATGCGGCATAGCTAAGGAAACACCGGCCAGATCCGGACGTGAAGCCGACGGTGCCGATATTTAACGTGGCCGCGTCTCCCTTGTGCAAGGTTCTTTGGCCCCACTCTGGGACGGGCGATCAGGTCCAAACTCATTAAACCTAAACTAACATGAAAGTGGAGAATCCTGGGCATATATAGGTTCGGGAACGCGTCCCCGTTCAGTCAGGACCTCCAGCTGCCTTTCCGCTCGGGTCGTCGGAGACTTTACCTCGAGCTCGGTCGACTGTCGCGTTCTAAGGGAAAGCAGGAGAGAGATAAATAGCATAGAAGATTCTGATGTACACTGAGATATTGATTAATTGGGATATGGCGGTTGTTCAACCTCGACATCGGCTGCAATTATTCTTCGTAGTGGATCGATGGATATGCTTGTGTTTCTTCTTGATTTTGGTGTCATCAGATAACGATAGACTTTTTTCTTGGCCCCAGACTTTGCTTGTCCACGATAAACTCGACTTTGGGCGGTTGTACTGTGGGGATTCAGGTTGTACCTAGCCGTCGCGCCGATATGTGATGTCATCTCCCTTTTCGAAGCCCGCTGAAGGGGATCGCATGACGCTTCGGAAATCTCTTCCCCAAAAGGTTGTCCGAGTCTTAGCTATTGAGCAGCGTGCACCACACGAGGGACTACGTTTGGGTGCGGAGACTATCCTCTCAGCTGGCTCGCACCCTTACTTGAGAGTGTTGGACGTCGCCCGGCTAGGACCCTTGGACGAAGATTGAAAAGAAGAAGTGTCATTTGGCAAAGAAACGACGAGGGTGCGCGTGCTGCCAAAACGATGGATCTACAGGGCATAAATGGCAACATATATAAGAGGGGAGGTGTTTGGAATATATACAATGAGCGACATGGAACGAGATGTTCGCGAGAAGAAGCCGGGAATAGATCGACAGAACGTATGAAGAATCAGTCTAGGAAACGAGAATCGTTAGTCATTTGAAGAGCGCTTCAGTCCACGGACCCAAAAAGACCTACTTCATCAGAAAGCGCTGGGCCTTTGTGATTGGAAAAGACCCGCTCCCCTCGATCCGATTGGGTTATCCAGAGCCGCGACTCGTTCCCAAATCCATTTACAAATCTCACTCATCGGCAGCCCCATTTGCGCGTATATTTCGCGAGCCTCCACGCAAGCGGCCTTCGCATCGACATATTTGTGTTGCAGAGCGTGTACCCACATCAGTCCATCCAACGCGTTGGCTTCACCCTCCACGTCGACAATCCTAGCATATGCTACACGCGCGTCGGAGAAGCATTCCTCCGCTCCGTCATGTCGACCCTGAAGGGCGTACACCCTCCCAAGACTGAGCAACTCCCTAGCTTCACCGCAAACGTCGTCCATGCTTGAGCATACAGCTTGAGCAAGGCGGTAATATTCCTCCGCTTCGTCGTACGTGCCCTGCGCGCCGTGGATATCTCCGAGCCGATCCAATGTGGCTGCATGGTTTGTTTGATAATTGATTCGCGCAAGTAGGGCTTCGGCTTGAATAAGCGCATCCTTTTCTTCGTCGCCCCTTGATTGAGATTTGAAGATCAGCGACAAAATTAACAAAGCATCCGCTTGACATTCCTCGTTGCCAATGCTGATCCCAATAGCAAGGGCTTCAGTGGCAGCCTCCTCCGCCTCGGGGTATCTGCACTGGGTACGATGATTTTCCCCGAGGGCTAGGAGTGTTTGGGCTTTGCCGACACCGTCCTCGCTATCCTCATAAGAAGCGGTTGCCAGGCGGTAGGACGCCTCTGCATCGTCGTATCTGCACTGGTCACTATAAAGCATCCCAAGGTAGCGTAACGCGTTCCCGGTGCCCTGGATGCTTCCGATGCGAGAGTAGATGTTGTGGGCGTGGTTGAGAGCCTTTTCAGCCTCGCTAGTCCTCGACTGAGCGCGATAGGTATTGCCTAGGCCCAGTAGCGCGTTTGCAGTGCCGTCGCGGTTGCCGATGCGGGAGTTGATCTCGTGCGCTACTGTGAAACTCTTCTCCGCCTCCTGATTCCTCGACTGAGCGCGATAGATTTCTCCCAAGCCCTGCAACGCGTTTGCGGCACCGAGGTCATTCCCGATGCGAGAGTGGATCTCGTGCGCTTCCGTGACAGCCTTCTCCGCCTCCTGATTCCTCGACTGAGCGCGATAGATTTCTCCCAAGCCGTCCAACGCGTTTGCGGCACCGAGGTCGTTCCCGATGCGAGAGTGGATGCCGTGCGCTTCCGTGAAAGCCTTCTCCGCCTCCTGATACCTCGACTGTAGGTGATAGATTTGTCCCAAGCCGTGCAACGCGTTTGCGGCACCCATGTCAATCCCGATACGAGAGTGAATCTCGTGTGCTTCCGTGAAAGCCTTCTCCGCCTCCTGATTCCTCGACTGAGCGCGATAGATATCTCCCAAGCCGTCCAACGCGTTTGCGGCACCGAAGTCATTCCCGATGCGAGAGTGGATGTCGTGCGCTTCCGTGAAAGCCTTCTCCGCCTCCTGATACCTCGACTGTCGGCGATAGAGTTTTCCCAAGCCGTCCAACGCGTTTGCGGCACCCATGATATGCCCGATGCGAGAGTGGATGTCGTGCGCTTCCGTGAAAGCCTTCTCCGCCTCCTGATTCCTCGACTGGTGGCGATAAATATTCCCCACGCCGACCAACGCGTTTGCGGCACCCCTGTCATTCCCGATGCGAGATTGGATGTCGTGCTCTTCCGTGAAAGCCTTCTCCGCCTCCTGATACCTCGACTGAGCGCGATAGATTTCTCCCAAGCCCTTCAACGCGTTTGCGGCAACGAGGTCGTTCCCGATGCGATGGTGGATGTCGAGCGCTTCCGTGAAAGCCTTCCCCGCCTCCTGATTCTTCGACTGAACGCTATAGATTTGTGCCAAGCCGCTCAACGCGTTTGCGACACCCAGGTTATCCCCAATGCGAGAGAGGATGTCGTGCGCTTCCGTGAAAGCCTTTTCCGCCTCCTGATTCCTCGACTGAGCGCGATAGATTTCTCCCAAGCCGTTCAACGCGTTTGCGACACCCAGGTCATTCCCGGCGCGAGAGTGGATGTCGTGCGCTTCCGTGAAAGCCTTCTCCGCCTCCTGATTCCTCGACTGGCGGCGATACATATTCCCCAGGCCCTCCAACGCCTCTACGGCACCCATGTCATTCCCGATGCGAGAGTGGATGTCGTGTGCTTCCGTGAAAGCCTTCTCTGCCTCCTGCTTCCTCGACTGCTCGCGATAAATATTCCCCAGGCCGACCAACGCGTTTGCGGCACCCAGGTCATTCCTGATACGAGAGTGGACGTCGTATGCTTCCGTGAAAGCCTTCTCCGCCTCCTGATTCCTCCACTGAACGCGGTAAAGATTCCCAAGGCAATCCAAGGCGTTCGCCATCGCCAAACTATCTTTCGTTCGCCTGGCAACATCAAGGGATGACCGAAAATGGAACTCTGCCATTGTTGCATCGCCCTGACGATCGTATATTCTGCCGAGCTCGACGAGCAGGTGAGCAGACCGAACTTTTTGACCACCGGCGGAATAGCCCGAAGGAGTCGCGGAAGGCTTGAAAAATTCATTTTAGAATCGATTACCCCACTCTGTTCCAAAGCACTCACCATGATGCCAACCTTTCGCTGAAAAGTGGAGGCCTGGATCCTTTTCGCGGGATCTGAGACCCAACAATCCGTCATCAGGCTGCAGAGCATGAGAACAAGGGACAGGTCGGCGTCCTTCCGAATCTCGGGCAATTTCCCCCTAATTGTATGTACTATAATGACCGACTCGACATTGAGACCGTCAAAGGGAATCTTCCCAGTTACAACCTGACATGTCACCACAGTTGTAAGTTAGCGGAAAATGCGTAGAAACTGAACCGCGTCCGACTCACCTCCCAGGAAACCCAACCCAAAGCCCACATGTCGCTGGGTAAATTCTGCGTTCCGTTATTCAACACCTCGGGAGCTGTCCACCTTGTACTGAACTTTGGTCCGGTCAAGGTGAGCTCCATGGTGGAAGCGTTGAACTGGATCGTTGGGGAGATCGATTCTTCGGCTGCGTCCTCACAGACCAGAGTTCCAGCCGACCCATTGTCCTTTTTCTCTGCTGGGAGGCTTCGTCGAACACGAGCCGACCCGAAGTCAGTGATAACTGCTTCGTATGAGGAGTTGACAAGGATGTTGAACTGAATCACGACTGGATTAGGTTGAAGCTTCTGAGGAACGGACTCGAAGGACTCACAGATTTGAGGTCACCATGACAGATGGGGGGTTGTCGACTATGCAAGTACTCCAGTCCCCTTGCTATATCTTGGATCTACATATACCAGAAGGTCAGTGGCCAAACTATCTCCTAGCATTGTTAATCGCACTTACGAGAGATATACGTTCTGGAATATCCCACTCGCCTGACTGCAAGAATTCCCGAACGTTGCCATTTCCTTCCCAAGGCAAAATCATCCAAGCGTCTCCTTTCTCCATGTCTTCGACAAAGCCGACGAGCATAATAATGTTAGGGTGAGAGAGTGACTCCATCAGGCTGAGCTCGTTGACGAAAGACTATGAAAGAGCGGTTAGAGAACGATGAAGACCGTTGACGTAGCCGACGATACCTTGAAAAACTTCGCGGACTCTTCTGCATCATTTCGCTGCCACTCTAACTTCTTCACGGCCACTTTCTGTTCAGGCAAGCTGTCCTCCATCGTTTCGGGGGGGCTGAGGGTTCCAATGACAACGACGCCTTGACCGCCTCTTTTACCCGTTTGCGCTTCTTTCATTTTGATTCTGGTGGGATCTATTCGGCGGGAGGACATTCCGATAAGGATATCTCGCTTGAAGATCCCATATCAGTGATCGTTCTCTCGAGTCGTGAAATACCCATACAGCTTTTTTCAACCCGGCGTCTTCCGCGAGTATGGGCGCCGTCGAGTTCGAGACCGACATTCAATCTGAAGTTTGTTTGAGGTGAAGATGCGGAGGGATCAGAGGTTTCAGAGTGGTAAGAGAATCAAGTGGAAGGGATGAGAGGCAGAGTGGTTTTGAGGGTCTGACGGTCGACCTCCGCACCGCGAAAGCTTTTATAATAAATGCACGAACGCAGCGCGTAGACAAGCCTCACCTCCACACTTGTCCGCACAAAACATGCGTCACCTCGCAATATCCCGCATATATCCTCACAGCTTTCTCGATCATGGAATTTCCGTTCGAAGCAAAGAATTCCGTGAGCGAAAACGCCGTAATCGGCTTAAACGCCCCTTCGTGCCTCATTAGGCGTACTGCTCGTGGTACCAAGGACCGGGGAGGCTTCTTTTCTGTGAGTGGTAGGAGTACTTCATGTCTAGAGCGGAGGTAAGGTCGTGGTTCGTGCAAGGGAGGGCCATGAGGATAGAAGCTTTCGATGTTCTACACATAGCTTCAAGTTTGTGTGGCTTTGTTCCTCTCACAGCATAAGCCCCTTCGGAGGCCTTTTCACAGCGATGTTTCCAACTACTTCAATTGAATTACATATAATCAGCTTTTGTCGACTATTCTGCAACTCGCTTAACCCCTTGTGCAGTTCCAAGCCCATCCGAAGTCAACATTCATGTCCTGTTGTCGTATTGGCAGTTGAAATGGACCCAGCGTGGAAAGTAACCTGCAAGCCACAAAATGTGGCTTTCGAGGCAATAATCGCGCGATCAAGTCCTTTTTAATTCCCCGCTCCCCAGCTGCAGTCTCCAGTGCTTCGAAGAGGGATTTTTTAGCCGGGCAGGCAGTTCGAGTCATGGCCTTCCGACTCGACATCAGCCATCATGCCCCAGTTCCTCATGCATGACGTTCACGAGGAGAAAGCACATGTGCACAATTGAGATGACCTGCGTTGCTCGTGTTCGTTGGCTGTGAAATAACCAGCGCGTCCATACAGTTGGGGGCAATAATATACCCCTTTTTACGATGTGAGAGAAATGGGGGGTAAGGGTCGTGCCTCAAGTGAACCCCCCCTAACCCCCATTCTTGTCTGCGAACTGCTCCCCAACTCTCCGCGCAACCCTACGTAGGTCGAGCGTTAAGGACAAGATCGAGTGCTCGACAACATGGTCCACAATCTTGAACAGCCGCAAGGAGGACTCTCAATACCCTCGCTCGCAAGCCGCTGGCTCCAACCCTGCCAGTTGGATCATCTACCTCCTCAACGCTATTCACGACGTCTCGGACGGCCCGCGCCGTAGAACTGAGGACGCCATCTCAACACTACCACCATTGCGTCGAGCGCTGACGGCGTTCGGTAGGGTCACCTTGGTCACCGTGCTTGGCACGACCGGAACTTTTATGTACTCTGCGACTCAGGAGACTCACCCCCACCATGTCGAAATCCCTTTGATAAGGACAAGAAGACCGCCGCCCTTCTCGGGAGTGGTTGGGCTGCGACGAGCATGTTGCAGAACGTGCACACCGAGGATTATAACGTCGTGAGTCTCTAGATCGTACATTCACCCAGTCCAGACTGCAATTCTGTAAATCTCTCTCCAGCACCCATTGTGCACACTTGCGTCCTCGTCAGCCCGCGTAACTACTTTCTCTTCACGCCTCCGCTTCCCTCAATCACAGCTGGAATTCTCGAGGCCTGCTCAATCATCCAATCTACCCGCTATGGGCCCGACACAAAGCACGCCGAGTCTCAATCTATGAAGCCGAGGCTCGCAAAGTCAACCCGAACAACAAGTAAGGCACAATCTCCGACTTGTCATAAATCAAGGGAGGCGTGAAGAACATGATTTTTCCTTGCGATATCCTGGTCAACGCTATCAGCGCTGAGACCGAGAAGCTTGACATTCCCGGCGTCACAAAAGGTGAGAGCAGCGAGCCCAGGATATCGTTGGTTTTGCTGATCGTGACGCTCCTTCCTTATCGCCTGTGGCAATTCGTTGTTTCCAGCAGTCATGCTTCTTGAAGGAATTGTCTAACGCTGAGAAACTTCGCGAGCGCGTCGTGCACTGTACAGAGGCCGCCGCGTTCCCCGACCAGAGCGAGGAAGAAGGCAATCGTCTAATGCACTTGAGTAAGCTGGGCGCCATAACAGCCTCGACACCGACATCCTCAGACTAACGTCGTGTGTGCCTTTTAGTCGTTGTCGGCGGCGGTCCCACAGGCCTGGAATAATCTGCCCAACTCCACGATTTCCTCAAAGCCGACCTGCGCGACCGGGGTGGGGGTCTTTTTTACAGCTGTTTGCAAAACTCGAGAGACTTTCTTGGGCACTCACACAGGACTCCCACGCCATCCGCTCAGGCACGAAGTAATGTCCGCTACTCCTCTCCCCACCTCGCCCACTTTGATCCGCTCGACTCGAGAGTTGGTCATGGATGGAGGGGTGCAAGCTGCAGCGGGGGGGAGAGATTTCGATGTTGACGGGGGCCCATCTTGGGCGGGGAAGTGTGGAGCACAGCGCCTTCGTGCCTGAGCGGATGGCGCGGGAATCCTGTGTGAGTGCGCAAGAAAGTCTCTCGAGTTTTGCAAACAGCTGTAATTCCCGGCCCCATTCAACGGTATATAGGCGTCCCCTGAAGAAACCGGACCTTTTTTTTCTCTCCTCACTCCGCACGTAACGCCTGTCACATATTTTCATTTGGACGGCACCACTCATCGTCGAGTACCTGTACACAAAATCTTGGCCCGTGTCCATCCTATATTGAGGGAATAAAGCTAAAACATGTCCTGGCTATTGAGTGAACGACTGTGGTCCAAACTACTTTGTTTCCGCTGGTGGAGTGTTGGTACCGTCAGATGCAGGGCATAATCGTTACTGAGCTTGCTGTTCAAGCCCTCGATGGCATCCCATATGGAATATTTTCTCCACTCCCCGGACGTTTTGTGACAGCGTGACTGGCTGTAAGGGTTTGGGATCATAGCGATAGACCAGGGACAGGGGACCGGGGGTTGAGTGCATAAAAGGGTCCTTCCCAACGAGGTATCCGAATTTGGTTCGGACCCTTCCATATTCCTTGAACCAACTGGAAAATCCTCAGAACGTCACTGAATAACTAAAGCAAATTGGTCACGCCCGGCGTCAATATTCACAAAATCATTGTGCAAATCCGGAGACTTTACCTTCATCGACTGTCGCGTTCTAAGGGAAAGAAGGGGAGGGAGAGATATCATAGAAGACTTTGATGTACACTGAGATATAGAGTTATGTAATTTGGATATTCAACCTCGACCTCAGCTGCAATTACTCGTCGTGGTGGATCGATGTATATGCCTCTGTTTCTTCTTGATTTTGGTGTCATCAGATAATGATAGACTTTTCTCTGGCATCAGACTTTGCTTGTCCACGATAAACTTGACTTTGGGGGGGTGTGCTGTGGGGATTCGGGTTGTGCCGGGCCGTGTGCGGAGACTATCCTCTCAGCTGGCTCGCACCAGGCTTACTTGAGAGTGTTGGACGTCGCCCGGCTAGGACCCTTGGACGAAGGCTGAAAAGAAGAAGAAGTGTCATTTGGCGAAGAAAAAACGAGGGTACGCGTGCTGCGAAAACGATGGATCTACAGGACATAAACGGCAACATAAGAGGGGAGGTGTTTGGAATACAATGAGCGACATGGGACATAATCGAAAAAGATGTTTGCGAGCAGAAGCCGGGAATACATCCACAGAACGTATGAAGAATCCGGGGTCGTCTGAGAAACGAGAGCCATTAGCTATTCAAAGAGCGCTGCAGCCTACGGACCATAAATACCTACTTCATCACAAAGCGCTGGGCTTCTGTGATTGGAGAAGACCGGCTAACATCGATCCGATTGGGTTATCCAGAACCGCGACGATTTCCCAAGTCGTTTTACACATCTCACTCATCGGTAACCCCATTTGCGCGTACATTTCGCGAGCCTTCACGCAAGCGGCCTTCGCATCGACAAAATTGCCTCGCAGAGCGTGTACGCTCATCAGTCCATCCAACGCCTCGGCTTCACCCTGCACGTCGGCAATCCTCGCATATGCTACACGCGCGTCGGCGAAGCATTCTTCCGCTCCGTCATGTCGACCCTGGACGACGTACATCCTCCCAAGTCTGAGCAACTCGGTGGCTTCACCGCGAACGTCGTCCATGCTTGAGAATACAGCTTGAGCAAGGCGGAAATACTCCTCGGCTTCGTCGTACGTGCCCTGCGCGACGTGGATACCGCCGAGCCGATCCAATATAGCTGCATGATTTGTCTGATGATTGATTCGCGCAAATAGGGCTTCGGTTTGAGTAAGCGCATCCTTTTCTTCGCCGCCCCTTGATTGAGATTTGAAGATCAGCGACAAAAGTAACAAAGCATGCGCTTGACGTTCCTCGTCGCCAGTGCTGATCCAAATAGCAAGAGCTTCGGTGGCAGCCTCCTCCGCCTCGGGATATCTGCACTGGGTATTATGATCATGTCCGAAGGCTAGGAGTGTTCGGGCTTTGCTGTCACCGTCCTCAGCATTCTCATAAGAAGCAAATGCCAGGCGGTAGGACGCCTCCGCATCGTCGTATCTGCACTGGTCACTATAAAGCATTGCGAGGAGGCGTAACGCGTTCGCGGTGCCCTGGATTGCTCCGATGCGAGAGTAGATGTTGTGGGCGTGATTGAAAGCCTTTTCAGCCTCGCTAGTCCTCGACTGAGCGCGATAGGTATCGCCTAAGCCCAATAACGCGTTTGCAGTGCCGTTGTCGTTGCCGATGCGGGAGTGAATCTCGTGCGCTTCTGTGAAAGCCTTCTCCGCCTCCTGATTCCTCGACTGGAGGCGATAAATATCCCCCAGGCCCTGCAACGCGTTTGCGGCACCCATGTCATTCCCGATGCGAGAGTGGATGTCGTACGCTTCCGTGAAAGCCTTCTCCGCCTCCTGATTCCTCGACAGGTTGCGATAAACATTCCCCAGGCCGACCAACGCGTTTGCGGCACCGGTGTCATTCCCGATGCGAGAGTGGATGTCGTGCGCTTCCATCAAAGCCTTCTCCGCCTCCTGATTCCTCGACTGTCGGCAATAAGTACCCCCCAGGTCGTACAACGCGTTTGCGGCACCCATGTCATTCCCGATGCGAGAGTGGATGTTGTGCGTTTCCGTGAAAGCCTTCTCCGCCTCCTCATTCCTTGACTGAGCGCCATAGATGTCTCCCAAGCCGTGCAACGCGTTTGCGGCACCCACGTCGTTCCCGATACGAGAGTGGATGTCGTGCGCTTCCGTGAAAACCTTCTCCGCCTCCTGATACCTCGACTGGACGCGATAAACATCCCCCAGGCCCTGCAACGCGGTTGCGGCACCCATGTCAGTCCCGATGCGAGAGTGGATGTCGTGCGCTTCCGTGAAAGCCTTCTCCGCCTCCTGATTTCTCGACTGAGCGCCGTGGACATCCCCCAGGCATTGCAAGGCGTTCGCCATCGCCAAACTATCTTTCGTTCGCCTCGCAACATCAAGGGATGACCGGAAATGGAACTCTGCCCCTTCTTGATCGTCCTGAAGCGTGTATGTCATGCCGAGCTCGCGAAGCAGGCGAGCAGACCGAACTTTCTGACCACCGGCGGAATAGCCCGAAGGAGTCACGGAAGGCTTGAAGAAATTCAGTTTAGAATCGATTACCCCACTCTGTACCAAAACACTCACCATGATTCGAACCCTTCGCTGAAGATTGGAGGCTTGGATCCTTTTGGCGGGGTCTGAGAGCCAACAATCCGTCATCAGGCTGCAGACCTTGAGAACAAGGGACAGGTCGGCGTCCTTCCGAATCTCGGGCAATTTCCCCCTAATTGTATGCACTATAATGACCGACTCGACATTGAGACCGTCAAAGGGGATCTTCCCAGTTACAACCTGATATGTCACGACTGTTGTCATTTAACGGCATGGCTGGGGACTGAACCCGGCGCGACTCACTTCCCAGGCAACCCACCCCAAAGCCCACATGTCGCTAGGTAAATCCTGCGTACCGTTATTCAACACCTCGGGAGCTGTTCACCTTGTACTGAACTTTGGCCCGGTCAACGTGAGCTCCATGGTGGAAGCGTTGAACTGGATCGTTGGGGAGATCGACTCTTCGGCTGCGTCCTCACAGACCAGAGCTCCAGCCGATCCATTGTCCTTTTCCTCTGCTGAGAGGCTTCGTCGAACACGAGCCGACCCGAAGTCGGTGATAACCGCATGGTATGAGGAGTTGACAAGGATGTTGAACTGAATGATGACTAGATTAGGTTGAAGCTTCCGAGGAACGGACTCGAAGGACTCACAGATTTGAGATCACCATGACAGATGGGGGGTTGTCGACTATGCAAGTACTCCAGTCCCTTTGCTATATCTTGAATCTACATATACCAGAAGGTCAGTGGCTAAACTATCTCCTGGCTTCGTAGATCACACTTACGAGAGATATACGTTCTGGAATATCCCACTCTCCCGACTGCAAGAATTCCCGAACGTTGCCATTTCCTTCCCAAGGTAAAATCATCCAAGCGTCTCCTTTCTCCATGTCTTCGACAAATCCGAGGAGCACAACAATGTTCGGGTGAGAGAGTGACTCCATCAGACCGAGCTCGTTGACGAAAGACTATGCAAGAGCGGTTAGTGAACGATGGAAACCGTTGACGCAGCCGACGATACCTTGAAAAACGTCGCGGACTCTTCCGCATCATCCCGCCTCCATTCCAGTTTCTTCACAGCCACTTTCAGTTCAGGCAGTATTTTCTTCAATTCGTCCTTCACTTCTTCGGGGACATCGAGTGTTCCAACGACAACAACGCCTTGACCACCTTTTTTGCTAGGGGTTTCTGTTAATTTGATTTTCGCGGGATGGATTCGGCGGGACATCCCATTAAGGATATCTCGCTTGAAGAACCTATATCAGTGATCGTTCTCTCGAGTCGTGAAATACCCCTACAGCTTTTTTTAACCCGGCGTCTTCCGCGAGTTCGGGCGCCTCCGATACCGCCATTCAATCTGAAGTTTGTTCGAGGTGAAGATGCGGAGGGATCAGAGATTTCGGAGTGGTAAGAGAATCAAGTGGGAGGGATGAGAGGCAGAGTGGTTTGAGGGTCTGAGGGTCGACCTCCGCGCCGCGCAAGCTTTTATAATAAATGCACGAACGCAGGGCATAGACAAGCCTCATCGCCACGCTTGTCCGCACGGAACATGCGTCAGCCCACAATATCCCGCATCTATCCTCACAGCTTTCTCGATCATGGAATTTCCGTTCGAAGCAAAGAATTCCGTGAGCGCTAAGAGAATCGGGGCTCGTTCGTGCCTCATTAAGCGTACTACTCGTCAGTACCAAAAACCCGTGAGGCTCCTTCTGTGCAAGTGGTAGGAGCAACTCATGTCCAGAGCGGAGGTAAGGTCGTGGTTCGTGCAAGGGAGGCCCTTGACGATAGAAGCTTTCGATGTTCGAACAAGTTTGTGTGACCTTGTTCCGCTCACAGCATGAGTCCCTTTGGCGGCCTTTTCAAAACGATGCTTCCACCTACTTCAATTGAAATACATATAAGTAGCTTTTGTCGACTGTTCACTTGTGCGATTGCAAGCCCGTCCGAAGTTAACATTGTCGTATTGGCAGTTGAACTGAAACAGCCGCTTCTGTTTCGAATGCCCAGCGTGAAAAGGATCCTGCAAGCCCCAAAAAGTAGCTTCGGGGCAATAATCACCCGATCAAGGTAGAGGCTTTTTTAATTCCCGGTCCCAGTCTACGGTACAGCCTAGCCTTGCCTTGAAGAAACCGGACCTTGTTTTTCTCTCCTCACCCCGCACGATTAGTATAACGCCACATATTTTCATTCGGACGGCACTCATCTTCGAGTACCTGAACGCAAAAATCTTGGCCTGTGTCCATTCTATGTTGAGGGAATAAAGCTAAAACACGTCCTGGCTATGGAACGCGTTGTTTTCGAGCGACTGTGTTCCAAACTGCTTTGTTTCCGCTGGTGGGGTGTTGGTACGGTCATATGCAGGGCATAATCGTTACGGAGCTGGTAGGTTTCGCCAGCAGAATCTGCTTGCCTGATGGAGCTGGCGAAACCTAAGGCTGACTAAGCGGAGATAAGACGGCTAAGAGTGCGAGGATCGAGAGCGCCGCTCTCGATCCGAATATAGTATTATTGACACCGGAGAATATAAATATTGGCCACGCCTCGGCGCGGGTTCCCCATAACCGCATTCAGGGTTCTGTCCTCCATTCAGTCCGGTTCTCGCGACAACACTCATTGATGGCTATTCCTCCTGTACCGCTTGCAACCTTGCGAGGAGTTCACCCCTTACCCGTTGATTTTTATGTCATTCGGTTGCGGTCTTCTGTTTGCTTACCTCACTTCATTACGGGTTTTTTCAGAGGAGAGCCTCTATGATGATGATAGTGCCTGTCGAGGTGCGCGCACTCCTTACGTTCCTTCTGACTTTCCGTCCTACAGGCTTCATCACGATACCGGGGAGCATCATCTTGATTGGAGCCGTGATGAGCTCGATTTGTTCTAGACTGCCGCATCGCTGCGGTTATTTCAAGAGGGCCTAAGTATTGGCCTGGACAATCCGCGCCTCCGCCGCAAAAACAGAAACAGTAATTTATTTTCCGCTGCCATAGTCATAGACTTTATCCCAGGCAGCATCATCCTCGATGACGACCTGGCCTAGCCGCTTGTAAGACCTTCGAACTAGCCTCAGGTATTAATGACTTGTGAACATGCTAGCGCTCTCGGTGGTTGAGACCACTATATCATGATGTTCCATCCCGAGGCGAGTCTCAACGAGAACTCTCGCGCAGCTCCATCACTCGTTTCCATACCAGTAATGAATGTCGATTCTACCTAGTAACCCCTCGCCTCTCCCTGAGAGCACGTCGCCAGATCAGCAGTATTGGCAACCGTGCGGTTCATATCACTGACAGTGTATGGGCCGTGTATCAGGATCTCGTCAATCTTCGCGGCTTCTATCATACCCTTTCACTATCTCCGGTCGCACTGAACACTCACCTCTCAAGACACGGAGTCATCAAGCCATTTAAATTTCGAAATTGGTGACCGCCGAAAGGTTCTGATTCGACTTCTGATATCCGGCGGCGTGCGTTTGACTTTGCAATAATACACTCGCAATGAGGGCACTCTAGTTCCTATAGTCGATATCTCCGCCAACTCTTCCAACCCGAAGCTTTCATTCAATTCCGTGTAAGGTTGCTGTCGTACGGCATTGGGAAACGGAAAATTGGAAGACCCTCGTCGCAGGCGAGTATGTCTCGGGCTCCTGTCCTCTAAACCAAACCGCTTCAGTGCATGCTTACTCCCATGATAGGTCCCACACTCGTTTACCCCAATCGCTATAAACTGTGGCACCGGCAACGCCAAGTACCAGTTTTCTACCATGGTATACTTTGTAGGTCTACCGCTTTCTTTACATAAAATTATTATTATTATTATTATTATCTCTCTTGAAACAGGTTCCATGTCTCTGAGCTTGATCGCCCATCTCCATTATCTGTAAAAGGTCCAAAATCGCTCCGCTCAGCCTAATGCCCCTTATTATTTCACCGTGTATGTACAAAATAGATAAAGTCTGTGTTCCCAAAGATATCCTATGACGCTCTGAAACTGCCTTCCCTCAAGGTAGCGGGCACTGCCGGACTTGGTTACTACGATATCGACCCGGAAATCGGAGAGCGGAAAAGGAAGCCTAGAAATGACATCAGAAGCGGACAGAGCGGACAACACCAAACGTAACAAACAATGGAAAAGATATAAGCACGCGATGAAATAAGAGCGCACCAGGCACAGGTGTAGAGGCGGAAAGGGTGGAAGGCGGAACAAGCGCGAACACGTGACTTGCAAACAGCAAAGAGCGCAAAGGAATACTCAGAGGAATGAGTAAAAGATGATGAGAACACGATTACACATATGGGCGACTAAAGACACACAGAAAGCGGAAGCCAGCGGAAGGCCGGATCGACCGCGAACACGTGACACGCAACGGATTACTCAGAGGAAATTAGTAAAAAATGACGAGAAAACGATTACACATGGGCGCCTAAAGACACACTAAATCCCGCTGACAAGACCCACAACCTGTCGTAACGGTTATGGGAACTTCGGAGCTGGACGATGACGAGGTGGAGGTTTCGGATGAGAGTCGGGATTCGAATATGAAGCGGAATTCGAAATGGGCTTTTGTTCGCGAATTTTAGTTTTCGCTCTCCCCCCATTCCTCTCCTCTCACTCCTCCACCCTCGCTCGTCTCTGTCCTACAGTGGCGCAGTACCCCCCACCACTCCTCTGCGCTCTTGAGATGAGCCTCCGTGTTGGTTTCACTTGGCACTAGTCTCGTTTGGGGGGTTTCGCGCCTCAAACGAGACTAGTGACCCGAGAGAAATGGTTCGTATTCGGGTCCGGATACTAATTAAAGGCTGCTGGTGAATCCCAATTAGTTTTCCGTTGTGTAATACCAACGTGTATTTCTCGGATTCCCCACCAACGCCTCGATCCGGATTTTGGGTCCTTTTCGACACCATTTCTCTCAATCCCCCCCAGGTTACGAAACACGATGTGTTAATTAGAATTCTGACTAAGATTTTAACTATTACATATTCCCTCTGACTAGTCCATTCGATTCTTAGTGAGCTTGCTGTTCAAGCCCTCGATGGCATCCTACATGGAACCCTTTTCGGGACAGCTCCACTCCCCAGAGGCTTCGTGACAGTGTGACGGGCTGTAAGGGCTCTACGTCATAGCGATTGACCACAGACAGGGGACCGGGGGTTGAGTGCATAAAAGGGTCCTCCCCAGTGCACCCTCGCCATGAGCTAATCCGAATTTGGTTCGGACCCTTCCATATTCCTTGAACCCACTGGAAAATCTTCAGAACGTCACTGAATAAATGAATCAAATTGGTCGCGCCCGGCGTCAGTATTCAACAAACCATTGTGCAATTGCAAATCCGGGGATCGAAGAAAGATCCAGATTTCCATGGCCGGCAGATGATTATGGAGGCGGGAAAGATAAGTGTTCAATCTCGATCTTTTCTCTTTGGGACATCTGGACAGAGACCTGAGCGCTTTCAGAGGACCAGGGGACTGATTTTGTGCAAGTCGAGGAAAATCAATCCATTTCTGGCAGGTGAACCCAATCGAAATGGCCTTTCCGCACCACTACGGCCTCCAGCTTAACGGAGTAGAAGTGGTTGTACGCTTTGGCGAAACTGAGCGTTGTAGTCTGGGAGGCAAAGGCGTAGAACAGAGGGGAAGAGGATATCTGGACCTTGTAGCACTCGGAGATACTGACTGACTGGATCAGGAATTGGTCTAGCAGCGAGTCAGTGTCGGTCCGTCCGGATCTGTAGCCCTCTGGCCTTCTAATCCGTCCCCTCCCGAAGGTTTTCTCTGAAAACTGAAATTGAGATTCCCCTCACTTAAAATCGATATATCCCCCCTACTTTAGTTAAATATCCTCCGTGCTTTTGGAACCTTGCATCTCGCGAGTCGGTAATTCCGTAGCGCGTGAACCGTGGAGTCGCGAATCCATCCTAGGAGGTTGGGCTCGGTTAATCTTCTAAGCAGCCGAATAACGCAGTTCGCGTTCAGATAACACGTTATTGTATTCGTAGATGGGATAGAATGGTTTGGCGAGGTTCAAGCGAGGTGCTGAGTCGTGAAGAGTTGAATTCTGACAGCCGCTGGTTCGTGTTGCAGGAACGCTAGCGACTGCTTAATGCGTCGAAGTCGAGCTAGATAGAATTCCACAAGTCGGACTCAATAGATTTGCTTGTATCAGTTATTCGAGCAGCTGGAAACACTTCCGAGTATGTTTCCTTGGACGGAAGCATTCCTACCCTAATGAGACGTGCTAGCTCGTGCACGTAGCCATGCTTGTGGCGCGGGACTTCCCCGACTCTCCGATTAAGCGAAGCCAGAGAGGAGGGTTTTCTCAGCGCAAAATGTTCAGGCACCTGCCCACCCGCAATCACCCGATCCCTGACGTCACCTCCGCGTCCTTCCGCGGCGGTAGGGAAGGCCGTGGAAGAGTTCGTTTTCTACGCGACCTCATCACTTCTACATATCCCTTAGTAAAATGACACCAATTCATGTAATACTGTATCACCGAGTAATATAGAGTCAAATATGTGCGTTTATATGACATTCAAGATGCTGCGGAATGTTGGGACAAGCCCGCCGGCATCCCAGTCACGCAAGTCGAACCAACCCCGGCAAGATGAAGTTTTTCTGGATCTTGATTGGTTTGAGAATTTTAACGAGGGGTCCTGGGCTGAGCGAGCGGCTTTGGGCATATACTTTGATATGAATGTCTACCTCGTTCGTAAAACATAACGATGCCCAATATAGCGTGGTCTCGTCCCCGGCGAAAGACGAGCGTCTCGGCGGCGATAGCCGCCGAACGCGAGGCTTTCGCTCAAGCACGTCTGGATGCATTATACTAAATAAATGCTGGCTTTGAGTGATATCACACGATTACTTCTCTGGGATCCGGCGAAGGTGAGTCCTGAGCCTCGCCATCTATCGATATAGGAATTTTCGATTATCTATGAAATTCCCATAATAAGATATTATAACCTCAACAAGTATGATGTTGGGTTGCCTGCCAACCCTCAGCAATGCCTCTTATCTTCGAGTTCCTGCTCATCCGGATCCACCGAATGACGTGAATGGGACTTCCCGGGTGGAATTATATGCACCAATGACCTTAAAAGCCCATGGCTAGTCCTAACTCTCTCACTCACCTGTAAGATGCTGGATGGCGACAGCTTGATTCGAACGCGGAAAACACAGCTTATACTAACCGAGTACACCCAGCGAAGGGCGAGTGTCTCGGTGGCGGCAGCTGCCGGACACGTGACCTTCGCCTGCTCACAGACTATACAGACAGTTGAACTAAAGCTTTTAGGGGTTCGGACCGAGCAACCCACCCTCTGTTTCCGGAACGGCGAAGTGCAAGTATGTGACTCAGTCTCTTCATTTCATGATCGTCCGCCTCGGAGACTGTGAGGAGATCTCCGACTCCGACTAGTTCCGTTTGGTTTAGTTATATTCTTCATTGAAGGCTACTTTAACATTGTGTTGAGTATATGTATTCTCTCATGATCCTTTGAGCAGGGAGTCGGGGAAATGGCGCCTCCGTGCGCCGCTACGATCTCTGTCACCTTGCTCCGTCAAGGCCTCTCCCAGACACATAATTATGTAATCAGTGTGCGGTGCCGCGTGCAGGGTCCTCGTCCCCCGTCGGCAGTTAATCGGTGCTTCCTTTTCCTCGACCCCCGACACCCCTTCCGACTCTCGCTGTATTATGTAAACCTTTGTTCTTTATCCTAATACAAAGTTCCACTTCAAGCATTCTCATTTCTCAATGTTTCTATTTCCTCGTCCTCTTCCAAGCCGGCTCGGTAACAGAATGTGTCGTCGACGTCGCTGCTTTCTTGTAATACTAGTATGTGATTTGCCGCCCTGAACGTCTTGAGTCTTGACAAGGCCACATATGCGAACCCATCCATGCACTCACTCGGCGCCACAGCTTGCCCCAACGTCTGCCTCTGTTCTCGGTAATTGGTGAAACATATGCTGGGGCACGAGGTACTTAGCGCGGGTGTCATATTGACGCCGGTACCGTTTTGGACCTGCCCTGGAGTAGGAGTTTCACTTGGATGTTTCACACCATTGGTTCTACTTGCACCACTCCGTCGTTGGGACCTTCCAGCTTTTTACTTTGCTGTGAACAAGTTTGACAGGCACACAGGCCGGCGGGTGTAGCAACTCCACCTCCACCTCCGCCGCTTCCCGTGTTCGGCTCGTTCTCATCCAAGACAATGTCAACCACCGGCTCGCTTGAGCCATTTGTGACGCGAGTTCAGTCTCTGCATTGTATGTGCCCGTTGCTTTCATTCTATTAACGATTTCCACTTGATTTGCGAGATGCCAATTTCTATTGCTGGGCTTCTTGGTCTTTACTGCTCGCGTTTGGTTCCGTTAGCCCACCTCTCTCCTCCAATCTAAAGTCCTTGCCCTTTTTATACCCCATCCGGTCCTCCGATTTGCACCTGAATGGCTCGGTTTTGTGTCACCGAATTGCCAGTGCAGCGGACTTTCACGCGTGCATACCAAACGTGACGAGCACTGCTTCTCTTACTCGAGGTCGGCTTAGGGCATTCTTGCTTCGTCAAAATCACGGTCTTCAGCTCGTCTTCGCCGCATGGCCCGACCTGTGCCTTCTGAGGCGACCCTGATCCACACATCATCGGCCACTCTCACTTGATCTTTGAGAATTACATACAGCGGTCATAACAGCTTGTGCAGCTAGTTTCCGTCCATTTCGTATACGTCCGAGTCAGTTCTATTCCATTGATTATCCTGGACTAGATACATAAAATAGATTGAGAGCTAAATAGCTGCACGAGAAATAACTTATCGTGCCGAATTCGACATATCTCTAGAGCAAGGTGCTCGATGCACGGCACGTGCGACCCAAGTAACGTCCGTTGACATCTTATTTGCACATGGCGAGGTTGGGAAGGACCCTTTTATGCACTCAAACCCCGGTCCCCTCTCCGTGGTCTATCGCTATGACCTCGAACCCTCACAGCCAGTCACGCTGTCAGCGAATTCGTGAGGGCTGGGCGTACGGTATGTAGGTTCGATGGAGGTTTTGTCAAGTAGAGGACGGAGATAGAGTATCTTTTACTTGATAAGAGTTGACCCGGACATAGCCTTATTTTTTTTCCCCAAAGAAGGTCGAAATCTCAGATAAGTAGATTTGCTTATCTAAGACCGAGCAGGAATCGCTCGCTCTCGTTTTTGGGTAGCGATCCCAGTCGGGCAAGACGTAAATACGGGCCATGTCCGCACAGTCAATCTATCGCTTACTATGGGTCTGTGGCTATTGAATATTTTGGTTTCATAGGTCATATAAGTCTCTGAAAGCCTGAAAGTTGTCTCTCGTGGACGGAGATCGTCCGAAAGTGCCTAGCCCTCGGGCTTGGGAGGTTGTCATTTTAGTAGTCTAAATCGGTTGAAAGTATCATGCCATGTCGTTACTTTACAAGAGCTCGTCTCTACACGTAATTGACTAGATGTAAAGTCCCGCAACGCTGACCATACAGCCGTGACGGCGCCCACGGACCCAGTCTTCGTTATTTCCGATTCTTCCGTTACCGCCCTTTTTGGTGTATTACAGTAACCCAGTTTTAGTCTACTGACCACATATATGATGCCCTAGAAGCCCCTTGAGGCCCTCAGAAAGCCCTAACTTCGAGATTTGAGGTTGGGGTTTTCAGCGTTGGGTAGAGGGGCGGGCCGTGTGACGCGCGGAGTTTGACCTTGGAATCCTGGCGTACGTACCTAGGGCAGCATCAGCCGGTTTGCCGCGAGTGAAACGTGGAGTACTCACGAGGGTCGGGGAGCTTGTCTCCGATAGCGGTGTCTTTGTCTCTCGTACACCACGATGATGGATGGGCTGTGCGGGCCGGTAGAATCAGCGATGGGCCATGTCGCCAGCGGGAATTGGTTCACGCTTCATCGACGGCGCCACTTTTGCCAGTGGAAACCCGGTCCATGTCTAACTTGTCCGTCGTGCATTGTGGTCTGGCCGAAAGTAAGTAGTTCTCTCCGCTTGCCTCAAGGAGCGAAGAGTACAGGATCACGATGCCGTCGCCCAGCTTCGGCTCCGAGCCGAGGTGCAGGCGAAACGTCAAGTATCAAGCAGCCCAACAGCTTTCCGAGTCTCGTAGTCTGAAGGAAATGCAGCATAGCCCAGCAGATACCGGCCCGTTCCGAACGTGAAGCCGACGAAGCCGATGTTCAACGTGGCCACGTCTCCCTTGTGCAAGATTCTTTGGCCCCACTTGGGGACGGGCTATCAGGTCCAAACTCATTAAACCTAAATCAACATGAAAGTGGATAACCCTGGGCATAAACAGGTTCTCGAACGCGTCCGCGTTCATTCAGGACCTCCAGCTGCCTTTCCGCTCGGGTCGTCGGAGACTTTAGTCACACCTCCATCGACTGTCGCGTTCTAAGAGAAAGCAGGAGAGAGAGAAATATCATAAGAGATTTTGATGTACACTGAGATATAGAGTAAATTTGGATATGACGTTGTTCTAATTCCACCAACGTTGATCACGTCGTCAGCTCCGATGGCAATCATGTAACTCTTCTTCCAGAGGCGGCGCCGGTGGTGGCCCCTACACTAGATTTTCTTGAGAACTTGCCCGATACTTTCCGTCCCAACGTCCTCAATGCTCCCGGCCACTTGGTCCTCTCCCCGTTTGCAAGCGCTCCAGACTCCGGGTCTCCATTCGACGGGACGCGTCCGGAAGCGGGGCTGATCGGCGATCCTGTGAGCGTCCGGGAAGACGCAAAGGGCGTGTTGAGGTACTGCTGTTGCTGTTGATGCTGATAATACTCCGATTCTCCTCCGTACACCCTCCCATTTTCCGACGCGCTGATGAAGACGACGCAGTATAGAAACTCGGATTGGGACTTGGAGTCTTGGACTAGGT
>WSUB01000310.1:0-26867 GCA_019633425.1 Tulasnella sp. 424 | reverse complement strand
ACTACCACACCTTCCACCTCATCGACGTCAGCCAAAACTGAAATTCCAGATCCCGTCTTTCTACTCGGTCTCCCATCGCTGCTCCTCCATCCTCCGGACCACCCAAATCACGTACCGTCCTTACGCGCCTCGTTGGACGCGTTAAACAAGTGCCTGTCGCTACATTCCAGTCTGGGTGGAAATGGGAGTGGCGCGTTGTCTTTCGAGCAGGAGATGCAGGCGTACGGTATGCAGGCCGAAATCGGGCTCAAAGTTGTCAGCGCTGGACTCAGCGGCTACGATGGGCCTGAATGGGCGAGGGGAATCGAGAGTGAGGTGAGCAGTAGCGCGATGCCTGCACATTTCGCATTGGGCTGATCCCGCGTTGTTTACCCAGATCGAAGAAGCCATAGGCCAAGGAGTAGGTCTCAATACGCGAATATGAAGTACGTAGGACTAACTCCCTGTCTTCGACTCTCAGACCAAGCTCTGTCAACAGGTGGGTGACATTATCGAGTTATCTATTGGGTTCGAGCTAATGCGCTCGGGCAGATTGCGTCCCTCCGACCTTTTCGGTCTCATTTTTCAATCACGCGAGCGCACCTCCTCCTCTGGCAAAACCAAGTCAAAGCATGTCGCGCTACTCTCAAGAGGGAGATCAACGGTCTGAACGCGTATGGCCCCCTCTAGGCCTCGGACAATTGAGCACCACTCATGCGTATTTCCATCCCGTAGCGCCGACCATTCCTCAACCGTCTACACCTGCTACTTCACTTACATCACCGCATTGCTCTCCTCGACGTCCACTCAACCTCCCGATTACTCTAACGCGTTATCAACCCTCCAAAAAGTCCAGTCGATTGCACATAGTCGGGGTGACAAGCAAATCTCAACTCTGGCTTTGGCGACCCGTCTCCAAGTGTTGATGCGCGCCGAGTTGTGGGAGCTTGTTGGAGAGACATGCGACTCGGTCGAAGAAGCTTTAGGTTTTGCGTTTGAAGAAGAGATGGGCCAGCGAGACGCCCAGCAAACGGATGGCGAGAACAACCAGTCGGGCTCGGTTGTCATGCAAACGGAAAGCCAGGAATCCACGTCTTCGTCTTCCGCCACCGAGCCGACGCCACTCTTGCTCTGCATGAAGATCCAGGTTCTCATGCTGAGCATTCTCTATCATACTCGAATATCCAACTCCAAACTCGCTTCGACCCGACTCACCGCGCTCCACGACCTCCTCGACTCGGACGCTCTCGAGAACTTCCCCGCCGGTGCCCTTCAAGTGACCTGTACAGTTGGTCCGCCGTTCCATCTCAACGTCACGCATCCAAGGATCCTGTACGAACTTGCCTTTTTGGTTAGTGGGGTGTGTAAGAGAGATGTGGTTGGGAGGAAGCCGAAGAGGAAGGTGTTTGTGAAGGAAGGCTTGGGAGTGTGCGAGGAGGTTGAGAAACTGGTTACGAGTGCGTGAAATGACAGTCGAGAGGGGGGAAAGTGAAGAGCTGACGTTTTGACTCGACCAGTGTCGTTGTTTAGTAGCGTCCACGAGGTGCGAAAAGTGGAGGAGAGACTAAACGAGATCCGAGCGGACGGTTTATGCGAAATGGTTTCCGTGCGTTTTCTTTGCCTTGGCATCAACCAACGGACGGGGTTTCCTGACCTTTTTGCTTCAGATCTGCGTCATGCGGAGCGAATTCGACCAAGCCGAAGCGTCCCTTTCCAACCTCATCGCCCACACCCGAAGTACCAACCTCTTTCAAACATACGCTCCTCAAATCACCCTGCTCTCTGCTTACCTCTCGCACGCCTTGGGCCAGATACCTCGAGCATTGGACCGTTACCGCTCTGCTGCGTACCTGGACCGCTTTTCGGAGAAGGGCTTCGTGCGACTCGCTGCTCGGGTTGGAGAGGTTGTTCTGCGGATTGGGCGGGGGGACGAGGAAAGCGAGGAGGAGATGCAGGAGATGACGCTGCAGGTTATTAAGGAGTGCAAAGCTCATGGGGCGCAGTTCGAACCTATTGCGAGGATCTTGGAGGCTATCTTGGCGAGGGAGATCATCGAGATCAAGTGCGTGACGTCGGTTCCCCCGAGAGGTTTCCGCCATTGCTGACTATATTACGCTTGCTCAGAAAATCCCTCAAGTCCGCCTTGGAACAAGTCACTCGCTCGTTGGACAACCATTTACGGGCCTTGATCCTCGCGTTGATGGCCAACATGTACCTCCTCACGGCCAGCGACCACGCTCAGCTGATGCTCAAGACGTGCCAGCAGCTTGCGAGCGGACTGGGTGCGCCAGAGGATAAGGCCAACGAGCTCTTAAATGGTGGCAGCGTCGTGGGTAACGTGCCACTGGGCTTATGGGTAGGAGAGAAGTTCCTTGGTGAGTTGCCTGCTTGGATCATGGGCATTGCAACCAGGCTGATCTTGCGGCTTTCGCGACTCCGACAGAACTTTATCGTCGAGCGGGGAAGGATTCGAAAGCACGTCGTCAAGCTGAGCTGAATGTCGGGATGCAGCATGCTATGGATCGGATACTGCAGAGATCTGAGAGCGAGGCGGTGGAGGATGTTGGTGGGGAGACGAGCGTGGAAGAGGGACTGCCTTCCGACGGTATGGAGGTCGATGGTCAGGATGAATATCGCTCGGATGAGGAAGAAGAGGGTGACGGGATGGATGAGGGCGCGTGAACTGGGACGCTCAGACTCTTCCAAGACTTTTTTTGGTGGCACGAACCTTTTCGCTTTTTTTCGCTCTCACGTCGCTTTTCTTTTTTAGCTTTCGGTTATCGTTTTGAGTCCGGTCAGCCGGTGCTTTTCACGTTTCGCATTTGTCTGGCTTCCCGAGCACTGCTGTATCCTTATTGAAATTTTCTCCTTGTCGTTATTCCATCAACCGTAATCGTAATGTTATTAACTGCCCAACGCGCACAGCTGTTGAAAGGAGAGAGGCATTCGGGCGGGTCCTGTGGTGCACTTAATCTTGTCCGAAGAAGCTCCACAGCATCGCGTTGAACATGTCGGGGGCTTGGATGAACGCGAAATGCGAGACCTGCGCGCGAACGTCAGAGATCTCTTTCGCGAGGAAGCTGTAACCAAATGCTAGCCACGCACCTGTGGGAGAAGCAGTTGCCCTCCGTCGGGTAACCATCTCGCCATGTCGTCCTGCTGGTTCCTATACACCGCCTCCTCGTGATCCGCGTCCACGATCCACACGTTCGTCGAGTTGATCGGCGAGAAGAACGATTCGGTCCAGTTCGGTTGCGTGTTCCACATTTGCGTGATCTGGTTCAAGAAATCGGTGTACCGGTCCGGGTGCAGGGAGAGACGGTCGTACTCCAAGACGGTGCGGTTGATGTAGGTCGTGAAGACCTTGGAGAGGGAGATGTCCATTACGCCGCTGGTGTTGTAGTTGGCGGCGAAGGCGAAGACTTTGTCGACTCGGGATGGGTGTTTGGCGGCTATGTTGAGTGCTGGGTGGTATTATGGAGTGTTGAGATTCAAAGGCAAAGTTATGGGAAGGGAAGGTGTGCGCACCGTTGATGGCTCCATCAGACCAGCCGACGAAGGACGCCTTGGGGATGTGGAGGTAGTCCAACAGAGCGACAACTGCGAAAACATCTATATGAGTTCCGAGCTTGGAGAGCCACGTCATAGACTTACAGTCCTCAGACATAAGGTCATAACCCAAAGGAATATTAAAGTCCGTCGTGCTCCTCCCATGTCCCCTCGAATCTACGGTAACGATCTTGAAGCCCTTTCCCTGAAAGAATTGAACTTGGTGACCGAAGTAGTCCGAGTTTGCCAAGCCACCGTGGAGGAAGATTATTGGCGAATGGTGTGAGCTTGAAGTCCCGAATACGTCATACCAGAGCTGACGAGCGGATATGTGTCAATTTGGATGGGAATGCGATGACGAGTAACGTGCGTCATGATCACGAACCTGAATGTTGTTGATGTCTGCGTACTTTCCTCCTGATCCAGAATCAGGTAAGCTTGGAGTAGGAGGTAAGGAAAGCCATCGTTTGGAGGAGCGGATGACTGTCGACTCGTCTGGGTATTTCCCACTGACACTGAAATGAAGGTACCGTTGTGGTCAAACAATTGAAACTCCGGTATGTGTTGATGACGTACCAGAGCCATAGCAGTATCGCCTGACCGACCAAGCCTAGAAAACTCGATAGACCAACCATTTCAAGTCCTTTTGGATCGCAGGAGAGAAAATGGCAGACGTTGTTGGATTGTCCAAGGTCGGAACGAACGAGAATATTAATAGGTGGGCCGTCACGTTGTGACAGTGGGAATATGGTCACGCATCTACACGCCAATCGCGCCAACCGCGCCATTTCAAACGGCATGATGTGCCTCGGACTACTCATGGACCCGTTGTTCTTTGACCGTGTTTCTCAAACCCCACAAGCCTTCGTGCAGCACTCCATTTGCACGTATAGATTTCTCGGACATTCTCTTATGAACGGTGATCGCGTCGTCCCCGGACCTCCGCTTATCACGGTTCAAAGAAGATTTCCGCAATAGTTTCGTGGCTTGATCTCATGCTCCAGGCAACGGAACGGAATCACTTACCTAATTGATTGGCAAGAGCGACTATTAACCATGCCTCTACGCTCGTTGAGGACGGCGGGGAAAGAGCCTCAAGACCGCCAGTGTCGAAACCAACGTAGCAAAGTGGAGCGATGAATGTCTCACGTCTCAGAAGTTTTAGTATAAGTTCTGGTGAATTCTTCTTTAAATCCTTAATTCGCGTTCTGGAAGGAGTCTCAGACAGGGACGTGTCGACGGCGGAGTTACCGAGGCCGCGCGGCGACTTGTCATCCGAAAGCGGGGACTTGTCATCCGAAAGAAGGACAGAGGAATCGATACCCTGCTGCAGCTGATGTAAAAGTGTCATGACCTAACGCGGCATAACTGATTTCCGCGAAATTGCTTATCAGCGGTTAGGCGCCGAATTTGTCCAACCTCAAGCGCTTTGTGCCTTGAGCTTCTGCGATTGGTCAACGTCATTAGGCGGACTTGCCAAGAAACCCATGCTACAAGATCGTAGCGGCGCACACGCCAATCCTCGACTCTAGTGTGGGCCCATGGCCAAAGTAGACACGGACAAAACATGTGTTGCTGTGAAAGGCGAAGGCTTGGTTGATATACCCTTGAAACAGGTACCGTGGTCCGATAAATAGCACACACCATTAGATCAGGATCACAAGCCTGCCGGGTAGCGAGCCCCTATACAGATCACTGCCAAGCGCAAATCATGGAATATGATTGCGCTCCAAAGCCAATAGCATTCATTAGACACTGAAAGTCGAGACACCAGAAAAGAACGCCGAATTATAGAGCATTAATCTGTCAAGCTAAGTGCAGCACTCAAAGTTCAAGTGATCGGCAAGCGCAGGCGAAGAGCGGAGCTCACGGAACTAAGTCAATAGAATCGACATGAACTTCTACGAGCTTAATACCATGCTGTGGTCTAGCACAACACGTGCAGGGATGCGGAACGATATATGTAATCTATTTCCTGAATTCAGCACAACGCTGTAGATAGAAGTTCTTGGAAGGCTTATGAGGCAAAGCACGATCATATCATATTCATCTTTCTGCTCCGCTTTCAGAACAAACACGGTCAGCTTTCAATTCACAACAGATTAGCCTTCTTCGTCAAGTTGTCCGCCAGAGCCTTACAGTATCTCTCGGTCTTCGTGAGTTTCGGATTGAGATCGAACAACAACAGAGGAATCACTGCAGAGCGGAAAAATACTGTGTTTGGCGGGCTCGAGTCAAATCACCGCCCGCTCGGCGGACCTCCATTATTCAAAGGGCAGATGAATACCGAACGGTTCAGCTCGAAAAACGTGGATCTACTGTTAAAAATATTAAAAAGTGGCCCAAGTGGAGCGAGGGGTTCTGTAGGCGAGCTCGGAGTACCTTCGGCATAAATAACGCTGACCGATACAAACACGGGGTGGGAATTGAAACGGGCCTCGACAAAACCCCCTACTACGTAGAGTCGGGGAAGCTAGAAGCGCCCAGCTACAAAACTAGACCCGCATAGCCATTCTCAAAATATCGAGGTGCGGGTCGTTGTGATGTGGCTCCGGGTAGTGCCAAGGACTCTTGCGTTGTCTAATCCCACCTGCTACGATCCACCACCCAGTGCCCCCCAACTCTCCGTCCACTTTCCCCCCCTCTATCCAGACCATCCAAAGTCGGAGACCCTAATAATCTTCTAGACTCTTCTTGCTTAATACACCGAATGCACAAAAAAAACGAAAACCACGATGCCAGCCCTTCCACTTTTGCCCCGCTCGCTATCCGGGTTTTCCTGCCAGGACATGGTTGAATTCGGAAAATATACGTAGTTCTCTCAGCTCAGGTCGATTAGGACATTTTAGCAGGGGAATGATTCGCTTCGTGTTTCGGTTTTGGGAAGCATCCCGAACATCGTCTTGCGGTTTCTCACGCATCGCCGCCGTGTTTCTGGACCGTAGCATTAATGCCGCTCTCCCCCTGTGTCTGCTGCGAGAGAGAACTTCATCGCGTAGACTTGCACGAAAATTATACGGAAGCTAGGAACGCCCAGCTACGGGGCACAGCCGCATGGACGTTATCTCCCTGGCGAGGCGGGGGCGATGCGGTTTCGTGAGGGCTCGTGCGTCCTTTTTATTCCGCCTGCCACGATCCACACAGGTGCCTTCGTCCGCTTTCCCCCTCTCTGTAAAGCCCATCCGAGACCGTCGACCCTTCTAACCGTCTAGATTCTTCTCGCTAAATACGCCTTATGCAAAAAGCCGAAAACCACGACGCCGGCCCTCCCCCTCTGACGTGCTCAGAGTCCGTGTTGATCCATGATGCTTCCCCCGGTGGAATCCAGCTGAGCACCAAGCTGGTATGTCCCTTCCTGAGTTCCCAAAGTCAATTTCTCAAGCCAACCCAAACAAATATATTTTCGTAGAGGGATAAACTCGAGAAGCTTTCGAAATGGCGAATTGATCTGTCCTCGATCGAATGCCCCAAGGACGCCCCCGAGTTCCGTGGAGGGAATGCGACGGTTTCACGAGCTTTTTTGGTGTCTCCTTCAGGTGGTCAAGACGGAACGAGAGACTCTAGTGCTACCAAAAATGAAGATCTCAACTTACCTGCCAGAGAAACGTCCCAGCAGCAGAAGGTCGGTACCAATAAGCTTTTCTGGGCATTGGCCGTGACGATGAGTGACTCATCCGTTTCAACCTTACAGGATGTAGCAGTCAAGAAGATGAATATATTCGGCGACCCATCGCGGGTATTAGGGGTGAGCGGACTCCAATCAAGCACGTAGGGGGTTTCAGCATTAAGCTCTTTCGCTTTCAGTTGACACTCAGGGAGGCGGAATTCTTGGTCGGACTTTCTCACGAAAACGTCATTAAACTCGAAGGATTCGTCGAAGACTTGTCCAAGGATGTTGTGTGGCTGGTCTTTCCCTGGGAGGACAACGGTACCTTGAAGGATTTTATCGCCTCGGCAGACTGGGAAATCCCAGAACGAATTTCGCTGGTACGGTGGAACAATTTTTTCGTCGAACCACCTCTGAGACTATGTATTCCAGATTAACGACGTGGCTAGAGGAGTCGACCACCTCCACAGCCAACAACCTCCCATACGCCACGGCGACCTAAAATCCGTACGTTTCCAACGGCGTCATAGAGAAACCGCTGCCAAAACCTCATTCTAACTCTTTTTTTTTTTTCAGATAAACATATTGGTCAACTCAGAATGCCGTGCGGTGATTACCGACTTTGGATCCGCTCGTCGTCTCGAAACCAAGGATCTGCAGACGGAGCCGAGGCGAACTGAAAACAAACCGCAAACCGCTCTGTCGCTTGAAGCAACGTTCCGTGGCTCTACCAAAACTATAGGCATAACGCTGACGGGGGACTGTTACACTCTTCGGTGGGCTGCGCCAGAGCTGTTGAGAGAGGAGGAAGCTACCCTTGAGAGCGATATCTGGGCGTTGGGATGGGTTGCGTATGAGGTAAAATTTCAAGGTCATATTTTTTCGTTCTTATCCAAGGCTCAAAATCTGCCCCGAAATAGGTAATGACCAACTCGATCCCGTTTCAAGACGTCAAAGACACCGTGGTCATCATCCGGATCATTCGGGGAGACCTCCCTTCCATCACCGACAACGCCCGGATGTCTTTGATTCAGGCACTCTGTTCCCTCATGCTTGCGTGCTGGAGCACCGAACCCCAAAACCGTCCGACTGCTGAGGATTGCCAAAAGCTAATTAATTGGATGGTAAATAATGACGATTTTGGGGTCAATTACATGCATTGACCGAATCTGATTTAGCCCATGATTAGACCAAATCCGATACGAACAGCAGAAACGGTGGCTTCGAGAGCTCGCTCACCGGCGCTTCTGATGCAACTGGGGGATATGTACCGGCGGCAGGGTGACAACCGGAACGCGTCGAACTTCTTCACCAGCGCTCTGGCTAGCTACAGACATATCGGGGATAGTAAAGGAAGGGCGGATGCATTGATGGAGCTGGCACAAGTGCACAAGCTTCAAAGCGAGTACAGCAAGGCCGTTAAATTCTATTCCACGGCCCTGCAAACCCGCATCGACATCGGCGACAGTCAAGGGAGAGCAGACGCTCTCTGGGGTCTCGCCGAGGTACATCGGCTTCGAAACGAGTACAGCCAGGCCTTTATATTCTACTCCGACGTTCTGGAAATCCACACCGACATCGGCAACATGAAAGGGAGAGCTGACGCTCTTTGGGGTCTCGCTGAGGTGCATCGGGTTCGAAGCGAGTACAGCCAGGCCGTCGCACTATACTCCGAGGTTCTACAAATCCGCACCGACATCGGCGACAGGAGAGGGAGAGCCGATGCTCTTTGGAGTCTCGCCGAGGTGCATCGGGCTTGGAACGAGTACAGCCAGGCCGTCGCACTCTACTCCGAGGTCCTACAAATCCGCACCGACATTGGCGATAGGAAAGGGAGAGCTGACGCTCTTTTGGGGCTTGCTGAGGTACATGGTCTTCAAAACGAGTACAGCCAGGCCGTCATATTCTACTCAGAGGCCATACAAATCCGCACCGACATCGGAGACATGAAGGGGAGAGCTGACGCTCTTTGGGGTCTTGCCGAGGTGCATCGGTTTCAGAACGATCATAGCCAGGCCATCACAGTCTACTCCGAGGTTCTACAACTCCGCACCGACATCGGCGACAGGAAAGGGAGAGCCGACACTCTTTGGCGTCTCGCCGAGGTGCATCGTGTTCAGAACGAGTGCAGCCAAGCCATCACACTATACTCTGAGGTTCTACAAGTCTGCACCGACATCGGGGACGAGAAAGGGAGAGCTGGCGCTCTTTGGTGTCTCACTGAGGTGTATCACGGTCGAAGCGCCGTCAGCCAGGCCATCACACCTTACTCCGAGGCCTTCCAAATCCGCACCGACGTTGACGACAGCGACCGGACGGCTGAGGCTCTTTTGGGTCTTGCTGGGGTACATCGGCTTCAGAACAAGTACAGCCAGGCCGTCATATTCTACTCCGAGGCCCTACAAATCAACACCAACATTGGAGCTACGAAAGGGAGAGCTGACGCCCTTTGGGGTCTCGCTGAAGTGCATCGGGTTCGAAGCGAGTACAGCCAGGCCGTCGCACTCTACTCCGAGGTTCTACAAATCAGCGCCGATATCGGCGACAGGAAAGGGAGAGCTGACGCTCTTTGGAGTCTCGCTGAGGTGCATCGGGCTCGGAACGAGTACAGCCAGGCCATCAAACTTTACTCCGAGGCCGTAGAAATCCACACCGACATTGGAGCTGTGAAAGGGCGAGTCTCCGCCCTTGAGGGTCTCGCTGAGGTGTACCGTGCCCGAAACGAGTACAGCCAGGCCGTCAAAATCTACTCTATAATTCAACAGATCTGCACCGACATCGATGACAAGAAAGGGAGAGCCTCCGCCCTTTGGGGTCTCGCTGGGGTGTATCGTGCCCAAAACAAATACAGTCGAGCCGCCACACTCTACTCCGAGGCCCTCCAAATTCGCACCGACATCGGCGACAGGCGAGGCAGAGCCTCCGCTCTTTGGGGTCTCGCTGAGGTACATCGTGCTCAAAAGGAGTGCGGCGAGGCCGTCCCGCTCTACTCAGAGGCTCTGGAAATCTATACAGACATCAGCGACCGATCCGGGAGAGCTTTTACTCTGATGGGCCTCGCTGATGCGCATGGCAATCGGGGTGAATATGATGATGCCATTAGTCGTTATGCAGAAGCTGTTGAAGTCTTTCAACATCTCGGACGTACTCGGGAGGCAGCAGACGCTTTTCACCGAGCACTTGAAGCCAAGGATCTCGGCACCGAAGCTACTCGGGCTGCAGCTGCTAAAGTCACACGAAGGGAAGGCAGAGGAAGAGAAACAGAGCGAAGAAAAGCCATTCGTCGTTGGATAGAAGCTGCTGAAGGCCTTTAACACACGCGACGTACGCGGGATGCCTCTCAGGCCCCAAACTAATTTCTGAAGATCCGAGCGAGCAGAAGGCAGATCATTTTTATTGGCTACAACGATTTATGTTATAATTAATCACTTGCCTAATTGATCGGTAAGAGCGACTATTAACCATGCATGCCTCTACTGGGATGACGCTCGTTCAGGACGGCGGAGAAAGAGCTTCAAGACCGCCACGGCGTCGAAACCAACGTAGCAGAGTGGAGCGATAAATTTCTCACGTCTCAGAAGTTTTAGTATAAGACTCTGGTTTATTCCTCTTTACATCATTAATTCGCGTTCTGAAGGAGTCTCCGACAGGGACGTGTGGAAGTCGGAGTTACCGAGGCCGCACGGCGACTTGACATCCGAAAGCTGGGACTTGTCATCTGAAAACAATACGATACCCTGCTGATGTAAAGGTGTCATTATGACCTCACGGCATAATTGAATTCCGCGAAATTGCTTATCAGCGGTTAGGCGCCGAATTTGTCCAACCTCAAGCGCCTGTGGCTTGTGCTTCTGCGATTGTTCGTTTGACGGAGAGAACCTCGACGTCATTACGCGGACTTGCAAGAAACCCATTCTACAGAAGCTAGAAGCGCCCAGCTACAAAACTAGATCTACCCGCATAGCCATTCTCAAACTCCCCAAGTGGGACTCGTTGTGATACGGCTCCGGGTAGTGCCAAGGACTCTTGCGTCGTCTAATCCGACCCACCACTTAGTGCCCCCAACTCTCTATCCGCTCCCCCTTCTATCCAGGCCATCCAAAACCCGCGACCCTAATAAACGTCCTGAGTCTTCTAGCTTAATATACCAAATGCACGAAAATGAAAACCACGATTCCAGCCCTTCTGCGTCCGCTTTGCCGCGCTCACTGTCCGATTTGGACCACGATGCGTCCTGCGGTGGATTTCAGTTGAGCGCTAAGCTTGTACGTCCCTCCGGAGTCACGAGGAGTACGTCAACGGATGATATAAATAAACAATTTCTTTGTAGAGGGATAAGCTTGAGGAGCTCGCGAAATGGCGAATTGACTCAGCCGCTATTGAACACCCTGAACACGCCCCCAAGTTTCAGGGAGGAAGTGCGACCGTTTCACGAGCCCTTTTAGTCTCTCCCACAGGGGGTCCAGACAGAACGGGAAAATTCACTGCTACCGAGAATGAAGGTCTCGGCTTACCTGCTGGAGAAACGTCCCGGCAGCTGAAGGTCAATATCAATAAGCTTTTCTGGCCATTGACCGTGACTATGAGCGGCTCATCAATTCCAGCTTTACAGAATGTAGCAGTCAAGAAGATGGAAATGTCAGGCGACCCATCACGGGTACTAGGGGTGAGCGAACGTCAGCCAGTTACCTGAGGGTTTCAGCATTAAAGGTCCTGCGGTTCAGCTGACGCTCAGGGAAGCGGAATTCTTGGTTGGACTTTCTCACGAAAACGTCATTAAACTCGAAGGATTCGTCGAAGAATTGTCCAAGGATGTAGTGTGGCTGGTCTTTCCTTGGGAGGACAACGGTACATTGAAGGATTTTATCGCCTCGGCGGATTGGGAAATCCCAGAACGAATTTCGTTGGTACGATCGAAACTACTTTTCGTCGACCACTTCTTAAGCTGAAACTATGTATCCAAGATTAATGACGTCGCTAGAGGAGTCGAATACCTCCATAGCCAACGACCACCCAT
Organism: Tulasnella sp. 424; assembly: GCA_019633425.1. NCBI lineage: Eukaryota > Fungi > Basidiomycota > Agaricomycetes > Cantharellales > Tulasnellaceae > Tulasnella > Tulasnella sp. 424. Next base: position 14,715 of record WSUB01000310.1, on the reverse strand, counting down.
ACGCCATGGGGACCTGAAATCGGTACGTTCCGACCGGCGTCGTAACGAGCCAACTGGCAAACCTCGTTCTATTCTTCTCAGATAAACATATTGGTCAACTCGAAATGCTACGCGGTAATTACCGACTTTGGATCCGCCCGTCGTCTTACCGCCAAGGATCCGGAAAAGGAGACGAAGCAAACTGAAAAGAAACCGCAAGCAACTCTCTCACTTGAAGTAACGCTCCGTGCTTCCACCAAAACCATCGGCGTAACGCTGACGGGGGATCATTACACTCTTCGGTGGGCTGCTCCAGAGCTATTGAGGGAGGAGGAAGCTACCCTTGAGAGCGATATCTGGGCGTTGGGATGGGTAGCGTATGAGGTCATTATCATGTCGTATATCGTTCTCAACCAAAGGCTGAAAAGTCTGCCCTTGAAATAGGTAATGACGAACTCGATCCCGTTTCAAGATCTCAAGGACACTACCGTCGTAATTCGGGTCATTCGGGGAGACCTCCCTTCCATCACCGACAACGCTCGGATGGCTTTGATTCAGGCACTCTGTTCCCTCATGCTTGCGTGCTGGAGCATTGAACCCCGAAACCGACCGACTGCTGAAGATTGTCAAAAATTAATTAACTGGATGGTGAATAGTTCTGATTTGGAGACAATTACATGCAACTCGGACTGACCAAGTGTGATATAGCCTATGATTAGGCCAAACCCCATTCGGACCGCAGAAACAGCGGCTTCGAGAGCTCGCTCGCCAGCGCTTCTGATGAAACTGGGAGATATGTACAGGCGGCAGGGTGACTACCCAAACGCGTCGAAATTCTTCACCAGCGCTCTGGCGAGTTACCGGCATATCGGCAACACGATAGGGAGGGCGGCTGCGGTGATGGAGCTAGCACACGTGCACAGGCTTCAAAACAAGTCCAGCAAGGCCATTGTATTCTACTCCACGGCTCTACAAATCCTCTCCGACATCAGCGATAGTAAAGGGAGAGCCACTGCTCTTTGGGGTCTCGCCGAGGTACATCGGCTTCGAAAAGAGTACACCCTAGCCGTTACATTTTATTCCGACGCCCTACGAATTCGCACCGACATCGCCGACAGGCAAGGGAGAGCTGACGCTCTTTGGGGACTTGCGGAGATCCATCGTATTCAAAACGAGTACAGCGAGGCCGTCACACTCTACTCCGAGGCGCTGGAAATTCGCACGGATATCGGTGACAGGCAAGGGAGAGCCTCCGTTCTTTGGGGCCTCTCTGCGGTGCATCGGGCTCGAGATGAGTACAGCCAAGCCGTCACACTCTACTCCGAGGCCCTTCAAATTTTCACCAAAATCGGTGACAAACAAGGGAGAGCCTCCGCCCTTTTAGGTCTTGGTGAGGTGCATTGTGTTCGGGGCGAGTACAGCCAGGCCGTTGCACTCTACTCTGAGGCCCTTCAAATCCGCACGGACATTGGCGACAGTGAAGGAAGAGCCACTTCTCTTTGGGGTCTCGCTGAGGTACATCGCTTTCGGAACGAGTACAGCGAGGCCATTACACTGTACTCAGAGGCCCTAGAAATCCGCACCGACTTTGGCGACAGGCGAGGGAGAGCTGAGGCACTTTGTGGTCTCGCTGAGGTGCATCGGGCTCGAGATGAGTCCAGCGAGGCCATAACACTCTACTTCGAGGCCCTGGAAATCCTAAAAGACATTGGAGACAAGCGAGGGAGAGGTGGAGCTCTTTGGGGTCTCGCTGAGGTCTATCGGGTTCGAAACGAGTATAGCAAGGTCGTCCCACTCTATTCCGAAGCCCTACAACTCTTAACCGACATCGGCGACAGGCGAGGGAGAGCTGACGCTCTTTTGGGTCTCGCGGAGGTGCATCGGATTCGAAACGAGTGCAGCCATGCGCTCATACTCTACTCCGAAGTTCTACAAATCCGCACGGATATCGGTAACAGGCGAGGGCTCGCCGAGGCTCTTTGGGGTCTCGCCGAGGTACATCGGGTTCAAAAGGAATACAGCCAGGCCGGTACATTTTACTCCCTGGCCTTAGAAATCCACACCGAGCTCGGCGACAGGCAATGGCGAGCCTCCGCTCTTTGGGGCCTTGCTGAGGTGCATCGCGCTCGAGACGAGCACAGCCAGGCCATTACGTTCTATTCAGAGGTCCTCCAAATCCGCACCGACCTCGGCGACAGGGGAGGGAGAGCCTCTGCTCTTTGGGGTCTCGCCGAGGTGCATCGGGTTCGAAACGAATTCAGCCAGGCCACCACACTCTATTCGGAGGTCCTGGAGATCTATACCGACATCGGCGACAGATCTTGGAGGGCTTTCACCCTGTTGGGTCTTGCTGGCGTGCATCACGATCAAGGTGACTACGATAATGCGATTCGTCGTTATACAGAGGCCGCCATGGTCTTTGAACGTACCGGACGCACTCGGGATGCAGCTTACGCTTCGAACCAAGCTGCTGAAGTCCGTCGATCAAGACGATTACACACATTGTCCTCGGGTTCAAGCGAGAAAAAGAGATGAGCTTTATTAGCTACGTTAGGTCTGGCTCTGACAAATGCATGTTAAGATTCGCTTAATTTCATTTCATGCTGCTCCCTCCCTGTGGATGCGCTGGTCATGCCATTGAGCTCGAATCATGTTCTATCTCCTCCCAGGAGGCGTCCCCGGCAAGCGAATCGTCAGACGAGACGAGGCTCGTCACTTCATGGTAAACCGAGACCAACACGACTTTAAAACAAGGGTGGCATTTGTCTACCGCTGCACCTGACAGTTCCACATCAATTTTGCAGCTTTGATATTTGCTTTCAGTCCGTTTAGTCGTTGCTTTTATACTTTGCGTTGTCTGGCCCCCCGCGCACTATTGTGTCCTTATTAATTTTCTCCACGTCATTATCCCGTAAACCACAATAATAATGTATTCTCTGCCCAACGCGTACGATTGAATGGAGACAGCATCGCGTTGAACATGTCGGGGTCTTGGATGAATGCGAAACGCGAGACCTGCGAATGAACGTCAGTCAGCTGGTCTCTTCGCATATAGTACCGTTTGTCACCGCACCTGTGGGAGAAGCAGCTGCCCAGCGTTGGGTAACCATCTCGCCATGTCGTCCTGCTGGCTCCTAAACACCGCCTCCTCATGATCACGATCGACGACCCACACGTTCGTGGAGTTGATTGTCGAGAAAAACGGTTCGGACCAGTTTGGTTGTCCCTTCCACATTTGCATGATCTGGTTCAAGAAATCGTCGTACAGATCCGCGTGAGGGGAGAGACGGCCGTACTCCGAGATGGTGCGAATGATGTAGGTCATGAAGACCGGAAAGAGGGTGGTGTCCATGACGCCGCTGGTGTTGTAGTTGGGGGAGAAGGCGAAGACTTTGTCGACTCGGGATGGGTGTTTGGCGGCGATATTGAGTGCTAATTGGCATTACGGAGTTTTGAGATCAAAAGTCAAGTTGGGGGAGGGAAAGGTGCGCACCGCTGATGGCTCCATCAGACTCACCAACCGACGGAAGATGCTTCAGGTGGTCCAGCAGAGCGACAACTGCGAAAGCATCTATAGTAAGCTCCGGGGTTGGAAAGGCATATCGTAGACTTACAGTCCTCAGACATAAGGTCATAACCCAAAGGAATATCCAAGTCCGTCGTGCTTCTCCCATGGCCCCTCGCATCTACGGTGACGACCTTGAAGCCCTTTCTCCCGAAGAACTGAACTTGATGACTGAAGTCGTCCGAGTTCCCAGGCCACCATGAAGGAAGAATATGGGCGAATGGTGTGGGTGTGAAGGCCCGAAAATGTTGTACCAGAGCTGACGAGGGGATGTATTGTCAATTGGATGGAGTGCGAATAATGAGCAACGTGCATACGAACCTGAATGTTGTTGATCTCTGCATATTTCCTCCCCTAGACCAAGGTAACCTTGGAGTAGGGGGTAAGGAGAGTCAGGGTTTGGAAGAACGAATGACCGTCGACTCGTCCGGGTATTTCCACCTGAAGTGAAGCCGTGGTCAAACAATTGCCTTTCTAAATCCCAAAGCATGTAGACTACGTACCCGGGCCAAAGTAGCATTACCTGACTGACCAAGCCCAGAAAATTCGATAGACCAAACATTTCAAGTCCTTTTGAATCGAAGAGTGAGACGGTGTTGGATTGTCCAAGGCCGAACGAATGATGGCGGAGGCGGTCACGCCGTGACGGTGGGAACGTTGTCACGTCTGCGAATGACAACCTCACCGCTTCCAACACCACGACTTGCGACCACTCACGGACCTGTGCTCGACCGTATCTCTCAGTCCCGCAAGTTTTGTAGTTCTCGTGTGGCTTTATTTACGCTGGAGTTCTGGGACGTTCTCTCGTGAAGGCAGTCGAGTTCAACCCGCTGCTCCGCTTATCACGATTCTAAGGAGAGATTTCAGCAGTGAGTGCTTGATCTCATGCCCCAGGTAACGGAAGAAAATCGTTTATTAAAATTTTCGGCAAGGACGGCTGTTCACCAATGCCTCTCCTCGGATGGACGCTCGTTGAGGATAGTGGGGAACGGCCTCAAGGCCGCCACGGCTTCGCAACCAAGGATCACAGAGTGGAGAGTTGAATGTCTCACATTCCTTGTAGAAGTTTTGCTGTGTTCACCATTACAACTTTAATTCGCGGGCTGGAGTAGCGGGAGAGAAACGTTTCCGAAAGGACGTGTCAGTGATCACCACTGAGCCCACGAGGGGGACTTGACAAGCAGAGGCAGGATAGAGGAGTCGAGACCACGGTCTGCTACTGTAAAGGCATTGCGACGTCGCCCAAATTGCCTCTCAGCATTTTTGGGGTAAGGCACCGGGATTTAAGTTGGCTGATGGCGCCCGATCGTCCGAGGAATTTATCTGTTGCGAGAGAACCTCAACTTCATCGTGCGGATTTGCAAGAACATTCTACAGAAGCTAAAAAGGCACAGCTACAGGGCCACAGCCGCATTGCCGTTATCTGCTTGGCGGGGAAGGGTACGTTGCGATGCGGTTCCGTGTGGTGAATAAGCGCCCATGCGTCCTTTTTATTCCGCCCGCCACGATCCACCGCCGGTCCCCCACAAACTTCTCATCCGGTTCCCCCTCTCTATAAATCCCATCCGAGACCGGCGACCATTATAATCGTCCAGACTCTTTTCGCTAAATACGCACAATGCAGAAAGACGAAAACCACGATGTCGGCCCTTCCGCTTTGCCCGGCTCACCGTCCGATTCGAGCCACGACGCTTCCTCCAGTAGATTCCAGCTGAGCGCTACGCTGGTACGTCCTTCCCGAGTCCCAAAATCAATTTCGACAGCCAACTCAAACAGATATGTCGTAGAGGGATAAGCTCGAGAAGCTTGCGAAATGGCGAATTGATCCGTCCTCAATCGAATGCCCCAAAGACGCCCCCGAGTTCCGTGGGGGAAATGCAACGGTTTCACGAGCCTCTTTGGTGTTTCCCTCAAGTAGTCGAGTCAGAACGGGAGAATCCAGTCCTGCCAAAAACGAAGGTCTCGACTTACCTGCCGAAGAAATGTCTCGGCGGGAGAAGGTCAGTAGTAATAAGCTTTCTGGACATTGGCCTTGACGATGAGTGACTCATCCATTTCAACCGTACAGGCCTTAGCAGTCAAGAAGATGAATATATTAGGGGACCCATCGCGGGTATTAGGGGTGAGCGAATTCCAGCCAAGCACGTCGGGGTTTCACCATTAAGGTCTTTCGCCTCAGTTGACACTCAGGGAAGCGGAATTCTTGGTCGGACTATCTCACGAGAACGTCATTAAACTCGAAGGATTCGTCGAAGACCTATCCAAGAATGTAGTGTGGCTGGTCTTTCCCTGGGAGGACAACGGTACCTTGCAGAGGTTCATCGCCTCGGCAGACTGGGAAATCCCAGAGCGAATTTCGCTGGTACGATCGAGCTACTTTTTGTCGACCACCTCTGATACTATGTATTCCAGATTAATGATTTAGCTAGAGGAGTCGAATACCTCCATAGCCAACAACCTCCCATACGCCACGGCGACCTGAAATCCGTACGTTCCGACGGCACGATATTGAACCGCTGGCAAACTTCGTTTTAACTTTTCAGATCAATATATTGGTCAACTCGGAATGCCGCGCGGTGATTACCGACTTTGGATCCGCCCATCGTCTCACAACCAAGGATCTGCAGAAGGAGAAGGAGACGAGGCAGACTGAAAATAAACCGCAAAGAGCCCTTTCGCTTGAAGCAACGTTCCGTGGTTGCACGAAAACCATAGGCATAACGCTGACGAGGGATTGTTACACTACCCGGTGGGCTGCGCCAGAGCTGTTGATCGCGGAGGAGGCTACCCTTGGCAGCGATATCTGGGCGTTGGGATGGGTAGCGTATGAGGTAAATTTCATGCCATTATCGTCCTTAGCCAAGGCTCAAAATCTGCCCCGAATAGGTAATGACGAACTCGATCCCCTTTCAAGGCGTCAATGAAATCACCGTCATCTTTCGGGTCATTACGGGAGACCTCCCTTCCATCACCGACAACGCTCGGATGTCATTGATTCAGGCACTCTGTACCCTCATGCTCGCGTGCTGGAGCATCGAACCCCAAAAACGACCGACCGCCGAAGATTGCCGAAAGTCGATCGATTGGATGGTGAGTAATGCTGATCTCAGGTCAGATGCACGCAACTTGGATTGACCAAGTGTGATATAGCCCATGATTAGACCGAACCCGATACGAACCGCAGAGACAGCAGCTTCGAGAGCTCGCTCACCAGCGCTTCTGATGAAACTGGGAGATATGTACCGGCGGCAGAGTGACACCCGGAACGCGTTGAACCTCTTCGCCAGTGCTCTAGCTAGCTACCGACATCTCGGGGACAGTAAAGGGAGGGCGGATGCACTGATGGAGCTGGCACAAGTGCACAGGCTTCGAAACGAGTACCGCAAGGCTGTTAAATGCTATTCCACGGCCCAACAAATCCGAATCGACATCGGCGACAGTCAAGGGAGAGCCGGCGCTCTTTGGGGTCTAGCCGAGGTACATCGGCTTCAAAACGACTACGACCAGGCCGTTACATTCTACTCCGAGGTTCTTCAAATCCACACCGATGTCGGCGACAAGAAAGGGAGAGCTGACGCTCTTTGGAGTCTCGCTGAGGTGCATCGAGCTCGAGGCGAATACAGCCAGGCCACCAAGCTTCACTCCGAGGCCTTAGAAATCCACACCGACATCGGCGACAGGAAAGGGAGAGCTGACGCTCTTTGGGGTCTCGCGGAAGTGCATCGAGTTCGAAGCGAGTACAGCCAGGCCGTCACACTTTACTCCGAGACTTTGCAAATCCGTACCGACATCGGCGACAGGAAAGGGAGAGCTGACGCTCTTTGGGGTCGCGCTGAGGTGCATCGGGTTCAAAACGAGTACAGCCAGGCCGTTGCACTCTACGCCGAGGTTTTACAAATCCGCACCGACATTGGCGACAGGAAAGGGAGAGCCGACGCTCTTTGGGGTCTTGCTGAGGTGCACCGGGTTCAAAGCGAGTACAGCCAGGCCGTCACACTTCACTCCGAGATTTTACAAATCCGCACCGACATCGGTGACAGGAAAGGGAAAGCCGACGCTCTTTTGCATCTCGCTGAGGTGCATCGGGTTCAAAGAGAGTACAAGCAGGCCGTCACACTTTACTCCGAGGCCTCACAAATCCACACCGACATTGGCAACATGAAAGGGAGAGCTGACGCGCTTTGGTGTCTCGCTGAGGTGCATCGCTTTCGAAACGAGTACAGTCAGGCCATCACATTCTACTCCAAAGTTCTGCAAATCCGCACCGACATCGGCGACAGGAAAGGGAGAGCTAACGCTCTTTGGGGTCTCACTGAGGTGTATCACGGTCGAGGTGCTTTCAGCCAAGCCCCCGCATTCTACTTCGACGCCCCACAAATCCACACCGAGGTCGGCGACGTAAAGGAGAGAGCTGACGCTCTTTGGAGTCTCGCTGAAGCGCATCGGGTTCAAAGCGAGTACAGCCAGGCCGTCACACTTTATTCCGAGGCCTTGCAAATCCACACCAACGTCGGCGACAGGAAAGAGAGAGCTGACACTCTTTCGTGTCTGGCTGAGATGCATCGGGTTCAAAACGAGTACCGCCAGGCCGCCGCACTCTACTCCGTGGCACTACAAATCCACACCGACGTCGGAGATAGGAAAGGGAGAGCCGACGCTCTTTTGCATCTCGCTGAGGTGCATCGGGTTCAAAGCGAGTACAAGCAGGCCGCCACACTCTACTCCGAGGTTCTAGAAATCCGCACCGACATTGGCGACAGGAAAGGGAGAGCCGACGCTCTTTTGCATCTCGCTGACGTGCATCGGGTTCAAAGCGAGTACCAGCAGGCCGTAACACTTTACTCCGAGGCCTCACAAATCCACATCGACATCGGCGACAAGAAAGGGACAGCTGATGCTCTTTGGGGTCTCGCTGAAGTACACCAGCTTCGAAAGGCGTACAGCGAGGCGCTCACATTCTACTCCGAGGTCTTACAAATCCGCACCGACATCGGCGACTGGAAAGGAAGAGCTGACGCTTTTTCCGCTCTCGCTGACGTGCATCGTGCCCGAGAAGAGTATAGTGAGGCCATCACACTTTATTCAATCGCCCTGGAAATCTATACCGACATCAACGACCTACCCAAGAGAGCTACCACTCTGTTTCGCCTTGCTCACGCGCTTCGCGATCAGGGTGACTACGATGAAGCAATTCGCCGCTATAAAGAAGTTGCCAAAGTCTTTGAACGTATGGGACATACTCAGAATGCAGCTTACGCTCGGTACGAAGCTGATGAAGTCCGTCAATTGTCCAAGTGAGAAAAGGACGGATGACCTTCATTGGCTACCTTTAAATGGCTATGACGATTTGTGTTAGGATTCATCTAATGTCATTTCATACTGCTTTCCTGTTCTTTCTGGTTGCGCTGATCGTGTTAGTGAGTTAGACTAAGGTTCCATGTTCTCGGCTCTCTCTCTCAAATGCATTCCGTTGCTAAACGCCGAGCGGACATACGAAATCGACATTTAATAATAGACCCTGCAGGTTTAATCTCTTTTCCTTATTAATGGGTCTGGTTGACGTCGCCGGAGCATTCTTCTCCTCGGTCTTCCTCTTCAAGCCTTTCTTCACGCCATAGACCGCTCGCTGTTCGTCCCGGAGGTACTTCCAGCCCAGAACGTCCTTGTACGGTAGCACAAACTTATCGAGGGCGATTGGTGGGGGAACCAGTAGTTGAATGCCATGTGAATGTCGGATGGCGATGAGCTGGACGAGGTGACTTCGTGCCACCACGAGGCAGGGAGGCATCTGCCTTGAGGTTCACGATGAATGGCGGGCCGGTGGATTTGAGCGAGCAAAGGAAGGAGAAGGTGGGAGGGTTGGTGGTGGATGGAGGAGCGGTGGTGGTTGGGAGATTCAGATGAGAATGGAGGGCGGAGGTTGGGATGCCGGAGAACGAGGAGGGATCTTCCTCTTCTGGATCGCTGGACTCGTCTTCGTCGTTGTAATCAATACCTCCCCATCCTTCCTCCTCATTATCTCCCTTTTCTCCTGAGCCTCCAACCTGGTAAGAATAACTTCTGCGTTATCCGCGTCGTTCCCGGCCAAGTCCGCATTGGCCGAATCGCCTTGAAGTTCCCTGAACGCGTTTCGAGCTTCCTCGTATGCCTTCTTGACCAACTTAACGTCCATAGCTCGTGTCTTGAGCCTTAACTTCGATTCCGATAGCCGCTTCTTTAACGCTAATATCTTGTATTTTGCGGCATCGTAGCTGCTGAGGCCATCCGACCGAACGGGACGGTGTTCATAGGAAACGAGACCGTTAGGATGGACCTTTTTGATCTTCCCGTGTGGGTGTAGGTGATGAGATTGGCTGGGTAAGTAGAGAACGAAACGCTTTCGACCTTGAAGAAGGCGATAGAGGTTGTCGTAAAAGTCGTGGTGCTAGGAGAGTCGAAGTCCGAGTCAGATACGAGGAGTCATCCGAAGGAAGCTCCTCACCAGGCCCGAAGAAGAACCTTCCTTCGATTTTCCCGACCCATACGTTTACTTGTTGGAGGACCAGGTTTCCCATCAAGGTCGGAACCAAGGGGAAATCGTCCTTGAGAGCGTTTGTGGGCAGCGGGAACGTTTCGGGTACATCGTCGTCATCCGAATACTGAGTGGTGAGGTAGTGATAGGACCCCTTTTTGCTTTGGGGTCCGAAGACCATTGGGTGCAATGAAAAGTAGACACCGTGAGATGTTTGGACTTTTGTGGTCACTTCCGAGTCCCGTCCGAGAATCCCCTTTCCACAAAGGACCACGTCGTCATCTCATCTTCTTTCGTACTCGAACTTCTCCTTCACAATTTCTTTACAACGGATCGCTCAAAAGCCATAATGTCTGCACAGTTCTCAGCACTGTCCATCGAGGATGAAGTTGACGCCGCCCTTGATGAGCTGAACTCCGACGACGAGCTTGTGCGCCAAAGCTTATATCCAATCAAATATATTAGCTCTCGCGAGCTCATCGCCTTGTTTGCTTAGGACGGGGATGGAAGCGTGAAAATGTCACCTTCAAAAGCCGCTCGCAAGGAGCTCGCATCTCAGGTAAAGCGAATCATCAGGGAGGACCCGGTCGGCCGCTTCATGTCAACACGACACGAACTCGACAAAGCAACAGTGGGTGCTTGTTACTACTGCATATTGCGGGAGAGATGCTAACCTGTAGAGCGAACAACCGACAGCTGGCAGACACGATGGAGCGGTATGCACACCTTCTCGGCCAGGCGGAGCTCTTCAAGCACTTTGTCGACGCCAAGGCAGAGCGCGATCCCGAGTTTGCAGAAGTCATTCGTAAGCAACAAGATACGCTGATGTTCAAAACCAAGGGTAGAAAGAAGTCGACGTGAGTGGATGTACTTCAGTGGGCCGGCGCGAAGCTCACCATTCTCCCCTGCACGTTAGAGACCACCGTCGCCGAAAAAGCGAGAAGGAGGAGGATGACGAACTGATGAAGGAGGGTGCCCACGACGGAGAAGACGACGCGCCAATGGTTTTTGAAGAATCACCCGACTGTACGTCGTCAGGGTTCGTGGACTGATAACACGGCTGATCACTCGTTATTCAACCACTAGACGTCAAGGGAGGACAAATGCGAGACTACCAGCTTCAAGGTCTCAACTGGATGGTTGCTCTCCATCATAACGGCATCAATGGTATCCTGGCCGACGAGATGGTTCGCAATTCCTTTCGTTCCGCCTCGCTCCCCAGACTAACACAAGCCTCCGCAGGGTCTCGGCAAGACACTACAAACGATCTCGTTTCTCGGGTACCTCAAGCACTACAAGGGCCTCCCAGGTCCCCATCTCGTCATCGTGCCAAAGAGCACCTTGCAGAACTGGGCGCGCGAGTTCGGAACGTGGGTTCCGGATTTCAACGTTGTGGTTTTGCAAGGAACGCCGGACGAACGAGTGAGCTGTTAAATCGTGGTCCGCACATCCGACCATTTTTTTTACGCCGATTCGGTTTCCACAGCGAGAGACCATCGACGGTACACTCCTCGCCAACAAGTTCGAAATCCTCATCACTTCCTACGAAATCTGTCTCCGTGAAAAGCGCACCCTCGCCAAGTTCTCCTGGGGTTACATCGCCATCGACGAAACGCACCGTATCAAGAACATGGATTCCCTCCTCTCTCAAGTGGTCCGAACGTACAGCTCTCGTGGCCGAATGCTCGTCACCGGCACCCCTCTTCAAAACAACCTGCAAGAACTCTTCGCGCTTCTCAATTTCATCTGCCCCGAAATTTTCTCAGACTACAGCGATCTGGACAGCTTCTTGCATAAAGAAGATGCAGAGGGAGAGGCACCGGAAGAAGCCAGCGCCAAAGTCGTCGCCGCCCTGCATAAGATCTTGCGTCCGTTCTTGCTGCGACGAGTCGAGTCCGATGTGGAGAAGAGCTTGTTACCCAGTACGTTTACCGCTACTTTAGACCGGGTCCAGCCTTGCATTACTGACAGTCGCCCACCCGCAGAAAAGGAAATCAACATCTGTGGTACCGGTCCGTGTTGGAAAAGGATATCGAAGCTGTCAACGGTGTGACTGGAAAGAAGGAGAACAAGAACCGGCTTATGAACATCGTCATGCAGGTGGGCATTCGATTCAGCCGGCGTGGAGGATCTTCTTCGGCTAACGTGGGATTGCTCTTTCCAGCTCCGCAAAGTCACTTGCCACCCATACCTCCTCGATGGCGCTGTACGTTACTCGTACGACTTGTTTAATGTTCGTTCCCCTCACATGTCCCCGAATTGTAGGAACCTGGTCCACCTTACACCACTGGCGAACACCTGATCGACAACGCCGGCAAGATGGTCATCTTGGACAAGCTTCTCAAGAACATGAAGGGGAAGGGGTCTCACGTATTAATCCTCAGTCAAATGAGTCGTATGCTGGATATCCTGGAGGATTATTGCATGTATCGTAGCTATGGTAAGTCAACCCCTGGAAAAACACTCGTGGCGCGGGGCCTAATAATCCCGCTCGCTCAGGCTATTGCCGTATCGACGGAAGCACCGGCCACGAAGATCGAATTGCCGCCATCGACGAGTACAACAAGCCTGGAAGCGAGAAGTTCATCTTCTTGCTGACCACTCGCGCTGGTGGTTTGGGCATCAACCTGACGACTGCCGATATCGTCGTTTTGTACGACAGTGACTGGTACGTAAACTAGTCTAGCTCTTATTGTTTGCAACTCGTATCTGACAGTTCGCGGGTCTTTTAGGAATCCTCAAGCTGACTTGCAGGCCATGGACCGAGGTGGGCTTTCTTGAACTCCCCCCCAAATGCGCTTGTCTCATTGCTCGTTCTTTTTAGCTCATCGTATCGGTCAGACGAAGCAAGTCGTTGTCTTCCGCTTCATCACGGAAGGCAGCGTCGAGGAACGTATGCAAGAAAGAGCGACCCAAAAACTTCGACTCGACCAACTCGTCATTCAGCATGGCCGACAGAACCCGAACAAGGCGGCGAACAAGGAGGAGCTTCTCGACATGATTCAGCATGGCGTCGAGCGGATCGTCAACTCTGGCGACAAGTAAGTGGGATCTGTTTTAAAAGGTCGCGAAACTGGCATGCTGAAGAGGGCGGACCCAGTTTGATGATCGACGAAGATATCGACGCTATCATCTCCACGGGAGAAGAGCGAACTGCCGAGATGCATCGGAAGTACGAGGCGCGGAACTTCGAGGATCTCAGCAACTTCAAGTCGGAAGCGATGGTCTCGCAGTGGGAAGGAGAGGATTTCTAGAAGGTTCGAAACACGTGAACAGCAGCTTGGTTCGAATGCTGACCGTAACCGTGAACCGAAAACAGAAAAAGAAAGGAATGTTCTTCCTCGAGCCGGCTAAGCGAGAGCGGAAGGGCAACTCCTCCATCGACGGGCTATTACAGGGAGGCGATGCGGAGGGGAGCCAAGCCAGAGAAGTTGCCAAAAGCCCTTCGTGCACCCAAGCAGATTCATATGTACGTTCGTCATCAACCCTGGGTTCGCATAGTACTCATCATGCCCCCCATCCCAACAGCTGGGATCACCACTTCGCACCTGCTGGTTTGACTGAACTCTACAATAGGAATACTTGGCATACAGGGTAAGCTCAATAGATTTATCTTTTGTTTTCTGGTATTTAACCCCCTTCCTCCTTCCGTAGAAACAAGGTGGGATCAAGGCTGGCTTGGATCCCAAGGATTCCACAGACCCTTGTTGCACCGGCGAAAAGGAGGAGGAATCAAGCACCAAGCTAGCTGAATTCCGGTGGTGCTGGGAGTGTCAAAGACCGAGCCAAATACGAAGAGTCCTCCGAAGCAAGTTACTCACCAGGCCCGAAGCAGCACCTTCCTTCGATTTTCGAACCCATAAGTTCACTGGTTGGAGGACCAGGTTTCCCATCAAGGTCGGAACCAACGGGAAATCATCCTTTAGAGCGTCCGTGGGCGGCTAGAAGGTCTCTGACACGTCGTCATCGTCGGAATACCGAGTGGTAGGATAATGGTAGGGCTCTTTTTGGATTGATGACCGTCGAGGAAGACTCTGAACCCCATCGATGCGCGCTGAACCCGGTCCAGAACTGTTTTGAATTTGGGTCCACGGGCTCCACCATCAGTCGAACGTGACCGGCCTACTCCGGATCTTTAGGTATTTTATACTAGTCTGTCGTCCAGGCAAACTGTCAAACGGAATCCAATATTAATGTTACTGTAAGGAATTCTAAAGTGAGTGCGCGTACCCAATTTCTCGCCTCGAATCTTGGGACATTGGGCAGTGCACGGAAAGTCGCGCGTTCCCTCTTTGCTATATAATTGAGAAGAACTATTGTGGATCGACGGCGAGTGAGGGAACCATTTGGGTCCAACGAAGTAGACCGTGAGATGTTTGGATTTTGGTGGTCGAAAATCCCCTTTCCACGAAGAACGACGACCACGACCACGACCACCACTACACGTCCACCACTACCGCCGAAGACCATCTCCAGCATTCGAACCGACTATCTTGCTCACTGTACAGCCTTTACGTCGCATATCACCGCGTCAATGGACCTGGTCACCACCTTCCTCGCCATCGGCCTTTTGATACCGTTAAAAACGTTCCAGGACGTCTCCACACCAGAGCTACTCTGCTCATAGTCACAACTAGATAATTTTCCTACATGAAATACA
>WSUB01000031.1:286118-308039 GCA_019633425.1 Tulasnella sp. 424 | reverse complement strand
AAAATCAGAGAGGGTCGGGGAACGAAGGGAAGCAGTGTATCCTTACCCCCTCGACCGGTCAAAGCCAAGTCGAAAATAGCAGGCCCGTAGGCAAGAATGATGGGGATCGCGGCGATAAATTTCATGGTGAAGGTGAAGATGGCTGCAACGAAGAGTAGGGCTCGTCTGTAAGGCTGAGGTGGCTCGTGGTTGCGACGGGATTGGAAGAAAATAGAGAGACCAGGATTCGAACCTCCCGCGCTTGCCTTATCCCGCCACAGCTTCCTCACCTCCGTCATTTTCGAAGCTGATGACCAAAGCCAAGACCATGGCGCTTGCCAACCTCATCATTACCAAAACAACAGGCGCTGCTTTTTAAGATTGTCCTTTACTTGCCCGCGCCGGCGTCATCAGCAACGAGTTAAAATAAATCGCATCACCCAGCGAATTCGAATGCATGACTTCCGTCAATCACGGTCAATAGCAGCAATGCTACTCTGGCTGAAACTAGACCAACAAGCCCAAGAGCATCGTTTCCGACTCGGCTAACTATACCAGACAGAAACTCGCCATAGCAACTCCATTCGGCTGTGACCAAACTCGCCAGGGCATAAAATAGATTCTATTGCATGTTGGGTTCTTCGACTTCGTCCCCGATCCTACGAGGTGCATTAAGTGAATAGAGCACCTCGACACCGTCACGTGAAGCCGAGACCAATAGCGTTGTATTGAGCAGGATGTCGAAGGAATAGTTCTCTGGACGCATTTAATCCTTATTATTTCAGCGCTGGTCAAAGGTAACGCTGACCCTTACGACTTCTTCGGATGGGAAGCCAACTTCCTCGAATGGGCGTACTTGTACCTCCTCTTGTGACCCGAGGACGGAAGAATAACCATAAAAGACCCCAAGACCCTCTAGGACGTAAGTTCTTTTCGTCTTCCATAGATATCTGAAAGCAGCTACTCATACGATCGTTGAGATGCAGGGGTCGCTTTTCCCCCAGATTGCGAAGAAGGTCGAGGCTAGACGAGAGATAACCGGAGAGTTGGTTGACGGATTCAAAGTCAAGTGACACGTCGTCGCTGGATGCACAAGGTTGTTGCTAGATTTCTTGGAATGAACTTCTTGCTATACGAGGGATGTGCGCGACGCAGAGACGAGTTTGAAAAACCGCAGCAAGGAGCGGAATGATGAATTTTCCAATAAAACGGAAGTACATAGGGAGGGAACGATCGAAGACATTTTTAACTAGGGAATTTTTCATGCCGAAAGGCGAGAGCCAGCCATCCGATCCAAGCCCAATCCAATTTCCTCCGGTTTGCGGCTGGTCGCTTACAAGCACTGAGAGTAGTAAGGGTTGGAGTACTTGCAAGTGAAGGGGGAAGCGCAGACGGTGGGACCGCTGTAGGTTTGGCCGCCGCACTGTAAAACGAGTGAATGTACATTAGTAGGGGTCTGGAGCAGAAAAGAATGATCAACGAACCTGGCCGTATTGAGTCTGAGTGCCACCATTGGCGGTGGTGGTCTTGGATGTGGTGGTGGTGGTAGTGGACCTGGTGGAGGTGGTGGAAGTAGACCTGGTGGAGGTGGTGGAAGTAGACTTGGTGGAAGTGGAAGAGGTCTTGGTCGTGGTGGTCGTGCCGGTGGTCGTGCCAGTGTAAGTCGAGCCGATGTCACCAACCTTGATGTTGGAGTAAGTCACAGTGGCGCTTGCTGCGCTGACTTCAACTTCAGAGGGAACACCGGAAGTGGTGGGGCAGGTACCGCGGGCGCATCCGTCTGCGGTGCAGTCGGTGGGGTACTGAGAGTCCAACCACAGCATGTTGACTGCGTAGTCGTCCCACACGGAGAGGACCAAAACACCACCACGGCCGAGAGACGTGCCCATAGCGGCGAGACCGCCCTTAGCCTGGAACTGCTTCTGGTCGCCGAAAGTCGTCTTCTGGGCGTCGCAGTAAGCGTCGGTGATCGAGTTGACGGCGGGGATGCCAGAGATCTTGTTGACCGAGTTCTGGATGACAACGCCGTTCTGGACGTATAGGCGGCGGATTTCAGTGAGCTTGCCGGTGGAGGTACCGTTGTCGGTGATGAACTGGGTGACGATGGTGAACTTCTTGGTGGTGTCGACGGTCTTTCCGGGGCCGTAGAAGCCGGTGTCGCCTTGGCGGTAAGAGTTGAAGTCGCAGCCATCGGGATCGCAGACACCGGTGTAGCGGGATGGGTTGCCGCAGTCGGCGCCGGTGCAGCGGGTTTGGCCAGTAACGGAGCAAGGGTGAGGGGTGTAGGCAGCAGAGACGGAGTTGGCCTCCCAGATGTCCATTTCGTTGCAGCATGAGCCGTAATTGCCAGTACCAGAGTTGGTAGAGGAGCCGGTCCAGCCAGCGACGTTGGCCTGAGCGAGGGAAGGAATTTCGTCAGTGCGTGGTTCCGAAGGAGCAGTGAGGTCAGACTACGCATACCTCGCCGTTGATGAACTTCAAGTCACGAGGGCACTGCGAGTCGCAGTAGCCAGTTCCGTACTTGGCACCAGCCTTGTTGCCCGAGTACTTGGACAAACCACCATCGGCGTCCATCTCCGAGAAGTACACAGCACCGTTCAAGCCGCAAGGCAAGCCCGAAACGTCGACGTCGAAAGTGAACTCCTGGTTCAGGACCTTGAAGATGTTGTAGTGGGTGTCGTCGGACATGAGGTAGACACGAGAGCCGACGTTCTTGCCGCTGCTGTTGGGAGTGACGAACTTGAGGGTCAAAGCGTTGCCGGAGGTGGTGATACCGTAAGTGCCAGAGTAGTCAGCACCGTCGATGGCGCAGTTCTTAGCGCAAGTGACGTTGTCGGGGCAGAGAGTGGCATCCCAAGTGTTTCCGGTGTAGCAGTTGGTGTAGCCAGTGGTGCTGTGGGCCCAGCGCCAGTTGGCGTCGAGGACGATCTTACCGGCCTGAGAGACGCAGCCGCCAGAGGTGGTACACTTGTACCAGGTGAGGCCCGGGTGGGTCTCAGCAGTGTTGGTGCCGACCTGCTGGGCAGAGACGGTGGCGAGAAGGCCAGAGAGGGCAAGGAAAGCGGCAGAGCGGAACATGTCTGTTTTGTAAGCGAGTTGGGAGGTTGAGAGGTGGAAAAGACTGTTGAACTTGGTTGCGGTAGACGAGTAGTTGACCGATGATGATTTGGTGACCCTTGGGTTGATCCTTATATACCCTTAAAGGCACGGAGAATATACGGTCGTCGACTTCGCCTAAAGTCATCGAGGGTCGTCATCGTCCATGCATTGAGCATCCCGCTACGACGAAAATGGGAAGTCGTCAGTCACCGTTCCACAAAAAGTCTTGGCAATTCTGGCAATTCTGACCGAAAGTCTTCCGAGAAGAGAATGCGCTTTCTTGCCGACGATAGCTCCGTGGTTGGAGCGGTAGAGGAATAGAGTGGGATTCGAAGCTATTGGCGTTGGTGACCTGCTGTCGATCCGATCCCAGGGTTGGGGACAAGATCCCGTTCTTCTTCCAGTTACGCGAAGCCGAGTGAGACATTGGGCGGCAAATGGGATTCGTTGTCGGCAATCCAACCTATGTCTTGGGAACACCTGTGATACGGTACTCCAATAGAGCGAATCAGCTGAGCCATGAATATACTTCGCAGCGAAGACGAAGTTTTTCTGTTCGCAGACAATGATTTGGAGACTTTTGAGGTGCGAAGTTGATGTCGGAAGGGTCGCGTTAGACATTTTGGCTTCCCCCAGCGGATGAAATCGGGGTACGTGGCCAAGTCCACCAATCAGAACGATTTCCGATATCTCTTCCTGTTGGTGCGCAGGATCCGATTGTCCCTCTCGGCAAAGTTGTTAATGAGTGTGTTGAAAAGCCGGCTTAATTTGAGCCAAGGATTCCGGTAGTCTTGCTGAAAGGAGGAAGCGAATTCCAAGACAATTTATCCGTGCTTGATTGCCTCGGCGCCGAGTATGCCAACAATATTACAGCCACACTTCCGACTCCGCTCGAGATCGACAAGGAGAATCAAAAACCTATCCATCGAGTTCATTCAACGCTGAAAGTACGGGTTATTCTTGCGTTTTCTTCTCGGAACCGAAGCCGGTGGAGGTTTGAACCAACTTCGATCGCTCACCTAATTGCCTTTTTCGGAATTCCAAGACTTCAGACCGCCTTAGTATCACTCGAGACGGCTTGTAAGTCCTTGGAGTTGACTTGGATGTGCTTGAGCAATGCTGGGATGGCGTTCAAGGCGCTTGGTGCCAACACTGTCAGGAGTTGGAGTGGTGGAAAGGACCCGAGGCAGAATATCCGAGTTTACCCGTCAGACACGCCTCACGTGCTTCGTCTTGGCACGCCACCCGATGTCCCCGACTGTGATGTCAACCTCAACATCACCGAGTCAAAAACCCGCAAGAATCAGTTGCAGGTAGGAAGCCCCGAAGATAACAATGCGCCAGGCGTGGTCATCTGGTTCAAGTTGTGCGGGGCTGTCGCAACGCCTGTCAGTATTTCAGCGATGTTCAGTCTTTCACTCGTCAACCAGCCCAAGTCGCTAGAGGAGAATCTTCAGGAGAGCATCTTACGCGTGAATGCCTCATCAGTCTGGGAGCTCGTTGAGTCCGCGATTATCGGCCTAGGCGGGTGCATCGGACGCGGATAGGCGAGCTGGCGTCAGTACGAGTACCTCAGCATGAACATTACATTAAACCCTATTTCTGTATAGAATAGATATATCGAGAATAAACGAGTTGGGATTGTCCTTTGTTATTATCATTCTTATTCACTGGTCGAACCAGTCGACCCTGTTTGATTTCCCTGACCTCCTCAGGCCTTAACAATTGCAGGCAACAAGCTGCCGGCACCGAGGCCCCTCTTCTCCTCGTTGGCCCTCTTGACTTTCCTTGCTCCCTGGGCTTGCGCAGCAGATTGATCCCAGTCGATGTAATATTGAGGGATGTCTGTCGGGGCGGTGGCCATTCCCTCCTACATAGAGCCGAAGATCGACTCGTCAGTGAAGTGTAACACGGGATAGGGGAAAGGGGTTCAAACCATAAGAGCGACAGCCATTCCTCCGACGGTGTGAATGTTGATATGACAGTGGAAGAACGTGACACCTAAAGTCCAAGCCAAGTCCCGAAGTAAACAATCGTCAGAGATTTTGAGACCCCAGCGGACGGAGCAGAGACGCTCGAGCACTCACTCTGTGCAGTAGCAACATATCGAATGACCATCCAGTTAGCTGAAGCAACGGAATCAGGAGTGTGGAATCCGTCGCGGTCTAAATGATTGCATCCCGGCTTCAGTTAGCACTTTTTTTCCAAGTTCACGAGCAAAGACCGCGAGACGTACAAGGAGGTCGCACGAGGTTGAAGTACTCTGGATGCGCTTGCTTGGCGGTTGCGACGTCAGGCCAGGAGAAGTTTCCAGGGCCTGATCCGATGATCCATGCTTTTTCGCCGTGCTTGTGAAGAGGGTGCTGCAGGGGGTTGCGCAATAGATTGTCAGAACAGGTCCCTACCAAAGAACCTCGACAATGTTTTCCTACCTTGGGATTTCCAGGGTTGAGTTGGATGACTACGTCGACAGTGGTGCCTAAGGGATAGTTCTGAAGTCGAGAGCCTTCAGGTTTATTATTCACACGCTAGGAATACGTTGTACGCACAGGGACGAGGGATTGGTTCAGTTGTTGAGCACCGGTAGGATTGAACATCAATGGCTCAGCGAGCTCCAAAAACGCTTTGGAATAAAGGGTGGATTATTAGCAAAGAAGTCGCGCGGGCTAAAGACCTGATTGGGGCGGGTACTCACGAGCAAACGGATTCATATTCATGCTCCACTCCATGCTGTTCAGCCTGTAAAGCTCCAAGAAGATAGTCTTGTTGGCGGTTTGGGGCGGTACAAGAGTGCTTGGGAAGGCCTTCAGCGTCAAGGGATCCAATTCAGTGAAACCCGATTTCGTGTCGCCACCGTAACCGAGAGCTTGGTTCCTTGGTGCAGGGATATTCTGAGACGTGGTTGCGCTGGGGCTGTAAGAAAGAACGCCGTAACCGGAAATGTATTGAGGTGTGATGGAGGCGGATGCCCGAATAGCGAAATCTCCTGCTTGGTCGAGCTTGATCATGGCGTTGAATCGCTCGCCTGGAGGGATATTGATCACATCGACTTGTTGGACGTCATGTAATTGACCGTCGGCGGCGTAGACCCAGAAGGTGTGGTTGTCGATGGACACTACATGCACGAGCATAGGTGGGGTGAACGGTTATGAGTCAGTTCCACGCCGTCAACGCTACACGAGAGCGGAGATACTCACCTCGGAAATCCCAAAGCACGCCTGTGTTGTAAAATCCGATGCTCGCCCACTTATCTGACGCGTTAACAGCGACGACGGACAACGGAGCAGTGGTATTCGTGCATTCCCAGAAGACAGAAGGATCGACTTCGTCCGGCATCTTGTCATCGAAAGGCTGGACGAAGGAATTGTTCGGATAAGCACATCCTTTAGGTGTCACTGCAGGAACGATGTCGTTGAGATAAGGGGCGAAGGTTGCAGCTGTTGGGCAGATAACCCGTCCCTGTATGGTTGTAAGATCGCAAGGTCTCGGAATTAGCCATTTCGCTTCAAGTGAGAAATGCATTTCACCTACCTTGCCGTTAATCAGAACCGAGTCAACGCAGATCAGCTCAGTCTTCGTCCTGTTCCACTCTGAAAGACCCCATTCCGAGTCCCAATGAGTCCAGTCCGACACAGTGACCAACTTGGGGTTCTGGTGAGCAGTTTTCATAGCGGCGATGTCGGCGGCGTTGCTGGAGATTTGCGACCAGGGACCATTGTCGAGTTCGTCTTGGGAGGCGCGGACGTAGAAGGTACCTTTGACTCCGTCTCCGTAGATAGCCCTCGAATGGGCATGGTACCAAGATGTCCCCGAGTTGGTTGCGGTGAAGTTGTGGGTGAAATGGTTTCCGGGATCGATCATACGTTGGGTAATACCGGGTACACCGTCGGACCACATCGAGCCTTTTTGTTCGATACCGTGGAACTGTCGTTGGGATTGGGTATGTTAAATTTCAGTCCCTGGACGATGGGAGATGAGAGGCTAGGCAAAGGAGACGTACATGGATAGTGGCCTCGACAGGCAAGTTGTTCACAACCGTGATAGAGACATCGTCGCCTTGATCAACGACAATATCAGGTCCAGGAGTTTGCCCGTTGACAAGATATACGTTTCGAGTGACGCCATCGGGAGCAGCGGTACCCGTCGTCAAGGTCAAAGTCTGCTGGACGAGTGCCGCGGACGACAGTCCTGCACATAGCAGAGTTGAAAGAGCAGCGGTGGCTCTCATTGTTCGACGTCAAGTAGAGGTTGAAAGAAATTAGAGAGGAGATGAGGAAGGTTGTTGAACTCGGGAGGAGGTGAGTGGCTTGACTGAAGAACATTTCCTCCAGCCAGAACGGCGCGCCCTTTAAAGCCTCAGGTCAAGGCAGGGCTTCACTAATCTCGGAGAGGAGCTGCCGCACAATAGAGGGCGCCCAGCGCCCAAGCCGCCTCTCATGGGAAGGTACCCTCCACAACGAGAGGTGAGATGGCGAACAAGTCCACGGGGCTCGAGGTAAGGAGCGGGACCGAGCCTGTGCGGCGATTTGACTAGTGGGAATAAACGAAATGCTGACGCGAGCAATACAAACGCAACGAAACACTGGCTTAACCAAAAATATCGCTGATTCATGATTTCCGACAAGCTGCACCATCCTGTTGTCAACGTCATCATGGATGAAACGTGTCACCAGTGATCTGAAGCTCCCCCAATGTATAGAAATATCAGAGTGTTCATTGAGAAGAAAGTAGTAGCATAGATTTGATTGACATTTTTTGATGATACCGTCGTCGTCAATTCCGGTGTTGGCTGTGTCTTGTGGTCCGCGGAGTACTCGTGGTCTCACTGGAATCCTTTATCGTAGCTAAAAACAGGATGCCCAAGTTACGGCAGAAGAATCGATGTGCGCTATATTTTGCGCCGTCTTCGTGACTTTCGGCGTGGGTTTGTGTAGGCTATGGGATTGCGGCGACAAAGATAGTCTGAGTCCCGTTTTTGGTTAGGGGTGTCTTCGAGCGGTGAGACACGGCGTTTGCCCTTACGCCAGGAACAGGAGGATCTCACGCCAACGGGCTCTCACCGCACCAGCCGCGAAACAACGAAGCCCGTGGACTTGGAAAGGCAAGACGTCACCGCGGAACAATTAAACTTTAGGAAGAGATCAGAACGTATATCTTGATTCAGAAGTGCTGCGCCGGCGCGAGAATTCGCGAACGTGGCAACCTTGGCACCTAGAGAAACCCCGAGGAAGCGCACGGTTGACCCTACGAAGTCTCTCGCACGCGCCTTGGGAAAGACTTTTTTCGGAGTATACGAAGTCCAGCTCGTATGAGAAGAGAGTTCAACCTTAAGTTTGACAGAAGCCGGATTTCACCGGCTCCGGTCGAAGTGGCGACAGCGCGACGTCAGGCGTTCTGCTCTCAGAAGATGCGTCGGGTGAGATACAAATGGGTGTATTAAATAACAGTAATGAGCGTGAAGATTCTAAAGCCACTAATAACTTAGAAAGCGGGGTTAGCGTTGATGACGAGTTGCTCGAAGTAGGCCTGGAACCAAGTTCCGGCCTCGGGAGCGGGAATAAGGGAGGAATCGCTGTGGGGAGATTCAAAGTCAGTCCCTTGCCAAGCATACGATAATTGTAACAATACACACCCGCTGCATGAAGAGTCGTAGCGAGGAGATGTGGCGTCGCTTGTACCATCACCCTGTCCTCCAGGCTTGACCCAAACGATAGCATCAATAACCGGGTCGGGTGTGGTGGTTGACGGACGAGGGCCAAAACCGGCGAACTAAATGCGTTGGATTCAAGTAAACCTTCCCGTTTTCATTGTGATTAGAAGTGAGGAAGAGGCCACTTACCTTGTTGTTGCACCAATCGCTTCCGGTCCTGGTGTAGTTCTGAACACCGCTGCGACCCTGGTCGACGATGAAGTGAGCTGGGTAGCCAGCAGCGGTCAGGAGGGGTGCCAAGTTCTGAGCGTAGACGAGTTCGTCGTAGCCCATCTGGGGCTGGTTGCCAAGGCCGTTATAGTTGGAGACGTCGGTTGAGACACCGCGGACCCAAGCACCAGGGTAGATTGCCTTGGCATCATTGAGGAGCTCAGCAAGAAGAGTTGCGGTGGGGCCGATATTCTAGAGAAGCAATGGATACCGGTGAGATAAAGGTCTTTCTTGATACCGACAGGGGACGTACTCCGGGCCAACCCAACCAGCCAGCATGAGCAGCGTCAACGTAAATAGCCACGTTAGGAAGCTTGCTGAGAGTGGCAATAGCCAAGGAAATGCAGCGCTTGTAGACGGGAGCAGCCTTGGCGCAATTGTCATTGCTCAAGTTGGTGATGACTGGGCCGAGGGGGTGGTATAGTTAGTCTCCCGGTCGGGCTGTATGAAAGCTTGCGACGTACTGTTTCCAATCGAATCAGGTTCTAGGACAATGATGACCTGAACGTCTGGCACACGCTGGATCTCGGAGTAGATAGCCTTGATATAGGCTTCGTACCGGCTCTCGCCTGCATTGTCAATAGTAAACTCGCCAGCGGAGGCACCAGCAGAGCAGTCACTGTATTAATCATTCATCAGTGACCTCGTTTGTCATAGTCCAAGGGAATCTCTAACCGGTTGGGCAAGTCGTAAACGACGAGCTGAACGGCCTGGGACTTTCCGGTGGAGGTTTGGAGAGATTTGGCGTCATGGAGGTATCCGGAGATTGAAGGAACGTCGGACCTCTGGCTGATCCAGATGAAGGTCGGGACTGCGCGTTCGGATGGAGGAGTGAGCAAGCGATAATATCCGAGACAAGATCATGAGACTCTTCACCTTTAGCAACTTTGGCGGCCTTGGCAGCAAGGGCGGTGTTACCCTCAGCTTGCAGAGTTGCAACAGCACCCTGAACTGTGAGATACGCACGCATCCAATATTAGCATCCAGCAAATCACCATGTCATTTACGTGTAACTTACCTTGGGATGAGTACAGAGGGTCGATGTAAAGCGTCTTTCCCTGGAAGGGGTTGACCGAATCGCGAGCGACGACGGGGGTAGCAGAAGCGAAGGGAGCGAAGAGCGAAGTCGCAAGCGCGAGAAGAGCAGCGGAGTTCTTCATGTTTGACGAACTAACTTTTTTCTGGTGAGAAAGAGAGTGGTGTTGGGCGTACGCGAAGGACGGAGAGAAAGAAGGGAGGAGGAGCGAGAGAGCTGAAGATCCCCCACTCACCTCCCGTCCCGCATTTATATCGCACCCCGGCGAGTACGCCGAGAGATTCGCTTGCGAAATTGCTTAGCATTTATGTCACATTGACCCTCAGTGTGTCTGTCTTGAGCCTTTTCGTATGCATTCTTGGTGATATTATTGCCGCTCGGTTTCCTTCGTTCATCAACTTTCGGTTTGTCGTCGGTTGAATTCCCGTCAAGCTTGAAACTTCGGGCGGTTCTGTCCAAAGGTACGCCGAAGTTTCGGTTTCTTTATTCTGTATAATAGTCGTGGAGATAGAATTGACTCGGTTGCCAAGCTCACGTTCTTACAGATGGGAACAGGCTTACCTGAGGAATGTACGCCGTACGACTGCGGCAATCGGAGATACAGGACCCCACCCGGAATCCTAAGGCGGCTCGAGTTGGGAGAGAAATTAGAGGCGCCAAGGGTCGAAGATGAGCGTGAGGGCCGATGGTTGACAGCTCTGGTGTCAGCGGATGGTTTAGTGAGACTGGCAGATTAGCCTTGTGACGCCGCCGGGTGTTACCGCGCCGAGACTGCTGCACATCTGCCACTCGGATCTCCAGCCCAATCCGGGTTTAATTTGATGTCAAGTTGATTGGTTGAAGCTGGTGGAGGGCTTGATTTATGAGTAGTCTTGGGAGGTGGGTGCGTTCGCTAACGTGCTCTGGGCTCTCTCTTCATAATCCCTGGTCAACTGAACTATTCTTCATGAAAGAGAATACAAATAAATCCGTTTCGCTATTTCTCATGGAATCGAGAGTCGGATGGATTCTGGTCGGTGGCAAAACTGCCGACGTTGCGAAAGCCGAGGTCTGACGAGGAAGCGAGAGAATAAGACGGAGTGACCTCCCCGCCATGCTTCAAGGCATCTTAAAGTACCAGACTGCAAAGTACGTCTCAGATGCTGATACTCTGATGTCTAATTGTCGTAGGAGGGAGTGTAGGATCGTGGTTGAGAGCAGCCACCGTTGCAGGCCGGGATCCACGTGACCTCCAAAAGTGATTCGCGAGCTTTGCGTGTTGCCAACACCCACGCCCTTTTTCCGCCGCTCATCTCACAATTCCCCCTGCCCCTCGTCGCTCTCCTGTCGCACTTCTACTCCTTTGGGTACTGATGACACCCAAGGCCTCAAATGCACCAACTCTAAAGACATCCACAGATCTCAGTGCTCTCACCCATGAGATTGCCAAATCAGTCGCAGCAGGAGGAGATACGGGAGCGCCGCAATCGAAACGGAGCAAGCATGTAGAGAAGGCGAAAGTGCAACAGGTATCGTCATTCACTCGGCACAGCGATAACCGTCCAACTCACAAAATAACTATTCTCCTCTTTCTTCTTTCTCCCCGCCATCATGGTTATACTGGGCAAACGTGTGGTTGGTGTGTACGCTGCCGGTCCGGGTTAAAATAATCCACTCCCATATTTCAAGCTCACCAAGCAGCTTGCAATGAGGCTACAGTACGCCAAACTCAAGGTTGACCACGGATGGGTGCGTCATTTTCATGCTCCCTCGCCCCACTTGAATAGTTTACTAAAGTTGGGGATGATCGCCACAGACCCGTCAAAATCTCGACGAAGTGGAGAATCTCTATTTCCATCATTACCGAGACCGGCGCCCGGCGCCCCCACCTCAGCAGCCTAAAGCACCTCAGCGTCGGATAGGAGCCGCACCATTCGCTTCCCCGTCATCAATAAGTGTTTCTACATCTCACGTGCACGCGGGGGTTGCAGGACCTTCCGGTTCCCAGTCCTCCACTCTACCGACATCGGCACACCAGTCAACCGAATCCTCAACGTTGGCGACTCAACCAACTATCATTGTCGACAGTGCACTGGAAAATGATGGGCCTCCACCAATTGGCTACGACCCCTCGGTTTACTCGGTTGGCCCAAGTTCGTCATCGTCGTTACCACCCCAGCCGTCTACGTCAACCTCGGTACCTCGGACCACCTCTTCGCCACATCCAGCGGTCCGAACAAGTCGTCAAGGGTCAAGATCTCATCCATATGCGGTCCAACCGAGCGCTACATCTGCTGGATCGTCATCCCTTATCCCGCCCTCCTCTCCCCAAAAGGTCAGCGCCAAGAGAGCGGGAAAGGCACCAGTTCGGGGTGGGGGAGGTACCGGTAGTGCTGGAAGCAAGAGCGTGGGGAAGGCGAGCTCAAAGACGTCTACGCCCAGTACACTCCAGCCTCCTCAGATAGCAGAGAGCACAACTGCCGCTCGGCTGGCGCAGATGCTGGGGACTAAGACAAGTACGGCGGCAGTCGGAAGCCCAAGTGCGACGGTCTCACCGGCGAGTTCGTTTCCTGGACCAACAAGCTACGAGAGTTTCTGGAATCAGCTGGAGTCACGTGGGTCGGGAGCCAGGACATCGTCGCCCTCAAAGAGCACGTTGGGGAGTACGCCGGCAGCACCTCCGAATTCGCTTTCAGTGGCTTCTTCGGGCACTTGGAAGAGTGGTCTTACACCAACATCGTCTTTTGGTTCCTTGACGTCAACCTCAGCACCCTTATCGCAGCCTCAACCACCTCCACCAACTTCGTCTACACGAATTCCTGCTCCTGTAAACGTGCCGTCTTCATCCACCCTGTCGCATGATCCACCCTCTACTACGCCCTATCATTCTCTCTTCCGAGCACTCCAAGTAACACCTGAGCAACTCGCAGCCTCTGATGCACGTCTCAACGCAGCCACCTCCGAGGCTCAAATCGGGTCTTACAATTCTCCGACCGCGGCCTTCGTCATGTCCGGATCCAAAGTGCTTGATCGTCTACCGCCAGCGACCCAGTCCAACCTGGCGTAATTCTCATCTATTCTTCCTCCATTCTAAGTGTAGCGTATTCCCTTGATGTATGCCTCGATCTTTATTTCGCCGTATGTGCTTATTATTATTTCTCTTGTTGTTCCTGTCGTTTGGGTTATAAAACTTTTGCAGAGGCAGTACGACGTGCTCTTAGCGGAGGTGGGGAGATTCAAAGGCTGGGAATGACCGAATGATCGCGCGAAAGGTATTCAGAGCTCAAGTGACTTTGTTTCGGCTTCCGATCGTTTTATCTTCACCACTGTCTGCTTAATAGTGCTCCTACCGTTGAGCGGACAAGTTGCTTGGTTGAGCTTTGACCTCTTGAGTCGAGGTGATTCCTTCTACCCCTTACCGATCAGTAATTGAGCCCAGAGCACAGGATACAAGTGTCATATCGTTGACTTCTTTGCTTTTTGCGTGACGTGCGCTCAAGCGTCGACATTGTCACTGCCGAAACCACGTCCCTTCGAATCAAGCAATTGCGAGATATGGATGGAAGTCGAAGAGGTGTGCCTCGAGGCGATGCCATGAGAACAGCTGCTCGTCGATGTCGCTCAGTCACAGAGAATGTTGTGTTCTGTCCGAAAGATATCCCCCTGAAAGCCACCACCACGGTACCCAGCTGATTGCTCCACCTCCTGTCCCAGCGAAACCATACACTCCGATGCCACTTAGTTTGATCGTACATTTCCTACAATGGGTGACAGCATCAAAGAGAGTGAAGAAGGAAAGGGCCAACAACCACCAATCACTCGTTTGATCACGTTTGATGACTGGCTTGCTTTTGTCCGTAGGCGTGTCATGGCGTGAACAGTTACTGTATGCATTGCGCAATTTAAACAAAGCCCAAAACGGAGGAAATGAACGAGGACTTTAGTTAGTACCGGTCTCGATCCACCGTACCGGCGGCGCGTTGAAAAGCATGCACTTGCCACCTCCTGGAAAGCCCACCCCTCGTTCCTATCCGCCCCGAAGTTGCACAATTGAAAGACTCGTAAACTGCTCCCATTCTGCTTTGACCTCCTCCACTGTTGCATTCTCCGACAGCCCAACATCCGAGTCCCTCAACGCCGCCCTAACCATATTCTGCCATCTCCCATTCTCCGCGACTAAGGCATCGACATTAAATGGCTCCAAAGACTGATTCCGCCTCGCACGTCACTGGTATGTGGACCCAAACGCGGCCATGGCGTAGAAGTGGAACGCATCCTCCATCCCGTCGTCGAATATCTCGTCATCGTAGCCTTCAAAATGATGGACGAGGGACAAGTTGACTTTGCTTCGGCAGCAATGTGCTGTAGGACCTCTGGATACCATAGTCAGTCGTGACAGACGGTACATTCTAATAATGTTGTGATCGCGTTGAGACTCGAGAGATCGTTCGTTGCGGCGGGAGAGGTTGATTTCGACGTTGAGCTCAGGGACCAGCTTGCCATCCTCTGGCCTAGATCTACGCTCCTCCCTCCTTTTTGATCGTCACACCAGCACCGGTTCCTTTCTCGACTCCCGCCTTCAGAAGCCCCAAGGCGTTGGCTTTATATTCGTCGTTCACCCTTCAAACAGCTTCCAGGCTCTTATCCCATTTCTCCGCGGTGCAGTGCGGCTCGCCCTTGTCCGGATCGCTGACTTTGGTTTGTTGGACATGGGAAACGTGCGTTCAAGCCTCGACATTGTCGCTACCGAAACCACGTCATTTCGAATCAAACAATTGCATGATATGGATGGAAGCCGAAGAGGTGTGCCTGGAGGCGATACAGGCGTTTGCCATGAGCGGTGCAGCCACGGAGAATGCTGTGTCCGTGCGAAGAGTATTCCCTGGAAACCACCACCGTACTCAATTGATCGCTCTACCTCCTACCCTGGCGAAATCATACACTCCAACTGAGCTTGATCAGAAATGGGTGACAACATCAAGGATACTGAGGAAACGAAGCGACCACGACCACCAATAAGCGCTCAGGGGGTCGCCATCCAAGAGGTCGACGATGCAGTGACTCGGAAGCGAACCAGAATTCGTCCAGTGAGCGGTCCATACGCATATCGTCAATAGGATGCTGATTGTCATTCATCGCTTTTTAGAGGAAAGTACTCGAGTCATTGGGGCATCTCCGAATCGAAAAAACTCGAATCAAACCGCTCGAGAGCAAAGCCCCCACGGCAGGTGGGAAAGCCGATGTAGAGCCAGCCATACTCGTTCCAGAGGCGTCCCCGAGTCTCCGAGAATCAGATGACGAGGAGTACGTTGCGGTCAAAAAGCTGCGTTTCGACACCAACACCAACGACGATCAGGTTCTTGCGGTAGGTCATAGCAAGTTTTACGCTGGCGACTTTGGGAAATGTTAACCTGGATGACCTTTGCTTCAAGCCATTCGCTCATGAGATCAGCCTTCTGAACGAACTCGCAAACGAGAATGTGGTGAAGATAATTGGTTTTGTCGAAGACGCCAGGGAGGGCATCGCTTGGATGGTTTTTTCTTGGGAGAAGAACGGCAACTTGCGGGAGTTCGTTCGTTCCGCCAATTGGGAGCTTCCAGAACGGGTGTCTTTGGTAAGCACGCCTCTTCCATTACAACGGCCTCTCTTTCACTTACGAATTCCCAGATAACCGACGTTGCAATGGGGCTACGATACCTCCATGAAAGGAATCCACCCATCTGTCACGGTGACTTGAAATCAGTAAGTTGAATTTAAAATCGTCTTTCCTGCGGGCTTAGCGTAACCTGGATATAGCTCAACATTCTTGTGAATTCCGGGAGCCGAGCGATTATTACGGACTTTGGTTCCGCTCGTGCTGTGGATTCCTTGGCTGAAGTAGCAGTTAAAAGCGTGAATGCTGCCGCTGCGACGGAGTTCCTGGATCGAATCACCACTAAAGTGGCCACGAAGGAACCATTGAAAGCGGAGGTATCTGCGTCCGGAGATTTCATCACCGTGACAGGTCCGGCGTGGACGATCCGCTGGGCGGCTCCAGAGTTGCTGGAAGGAAAGGTACCCGGTTTAGCAAGCGACATCTGGGCATTCGGTTGGATTTGTTGGGAGGTGTGTCGATATGAATTACAGAGAGATCCACACATCGTCTCATTTCATTTTTGGGTATATGCAGGCAGTCACTGGAAACTTCCCGTTTGCTGAGGAGAACGACGTCACGATTGTGCAGCGTATCACGAGAGGCGATCTTCCGGCTATTGGAGATAATGCACAGCTCAAACAAATCAAGGTCCTATGCAATCTGATGGGGGAGTGTTGGGGATTAGATGTAAATGAGCGACCAACAGCTCTTAGATGCGAACAAGTTATCTCATTCATGGTAGGACTCTTTGGCATTGTTCATTCACACGTACCTACCTAGACTCTCCACAGGATCACACCGCACCCTCAAGCTGCGAAAGGAACAGCCCGGCTACAAATCACTCCAGCCGACTTTTGTATGCTCTTGGCAAGATACAAATGCGGAATGACATGATGACCGAAGCCCGCAAGTACTTTCGAGAATCATTCCTAGTTGCCAGGGCAGTTGGAGATGAATGGGCCCAGGCTAGGGCATCAAGAGCATTTGGAAACACTTGTTACTTGCAAGACGAATATTCCAAAGCTGAGGATTCATATATCGAAGCCCTGGAGATCTGCTCTCAAATCGGGGATCAGCTCGGCTTTGCCGACTCAGTCAGGGGCCTTGGAGATGTCTACCGTATGCGGAGCGAGTATCCCAAAGCCGAGGATTCGTACACCCAAGCCCGCGAAATCTACTCTCAAATTGGAGATCAGCTCGGCTTTGCCCATTCGGTCAAGGGTATGGGAGATGTATACCTCATGCGAGACAAGTATTCCAAAGCCGAGGCTTCATTCGTTCAGGCCCGCGACATCTACTCTTCAATCGGGGATCAGCTCGGCTTCGCGCAATCGGTCAAGGGCTTGGGAAACGTATACCGCATGCGAAACGAGTATTCCGAAGCCGAGGACTCGTATATCCAAGCTCGCGAGATCTACTCACAAATTGGGGATCAGCTCGGCATTGCCCAATCGGTCAACGGTCTGGGAGATGTATACCTCATGCGAAATGAGTATTCCAAAGCTGAGGATTCATACACCCAGGCCCGCGAGATTTACTCTCAAATCGGGGATCAGCTCGGCTTTGCACAGTCGGTCAAAGGCCTGGGAGACGTATACCGCATGCGAGACGAACATTCCAAAGCCGAGGATTCGTACACCCTAACCCGCGAGATCTACTCTCAAATCGGAGATCAAGCCGGATTTGCTCACTCGGTCCAAGGTTTGGGACGAATCTACTCCGCTCAGGGAGAGTATGGCAAAGCCGAAGAGACATATTTGGACGCTCAGACCATATATCGTCGGATCGAAGACACGCAAGCTCAAGCCAATATTCTTTGGCATCTGGGCTGGAACCGACGCCGCCAGGCGCAATATGGGGAGGCTGCCTGTCTTGTGGAAGAAGCATCTACACTCTACGGTACACTCGGTCTGACGAAGGATGTGGCGGAATGCGGTGACTTTCTTAAGGAGGTCCACCAGCTTATGACAAGTAGTCCGAGCCTTCACCTCGCTCCACTGTAATGTCAAGATTTTTTTCGTTTTGCTATTAGTACGTTGTTTGCCTGATACGAAGGTTTGAACCTCGTTTCTGTGTTTCAAAGATTTGAAGAGTGCTGTATTTACGGTGAATAAGGCTAATTCGTGAGTGTGGATCAATGATCATGACTAGCTTGACCGCGCAAATTACTCTCTTACACAGTAAGCTTTGCTTCAGTCATTCCAGGATGCCTTACGGTTGTCTGGTCTCAGAAGATACATGCGTTCCGCCGAATAGTCGCTGAGGAGTTGGCGTGCGCTCACTTGGTGGAGATGTCGGAAGAACCTCAAGGACAGGGACGGGAGCGCTCAAATAGCCGGTCTGTTGCGTGGCCCACCTTCGTTTTCTCCGGGTTACGGCCCGACATTGTCGAGCCTTATTCGGGTTTGGCTCGACCGAGTTGAAGTGATTGGAAAATGTCGCGATTAGTCCCATTCGTACTTCGATTTGGGTTGTCAGACCCCTACATTAGATGAGGCGGCGTGCTGGTTCGGTCGACCTGAGGACCTGAACGATTGTGATCCGTTCGAGCTGGACTAGGAAGGGGGACTCCCCGCTCGTCGGCGGTCGAAACCTAAGTTGCATTTTATCATACTATACAGTCAGAAGCAGGTGAGTAAGAAGAAACAGAACGAAACTCGTCAAAAAAGCGGCATGTAAAGGCAATGCAAAGAAATCCCCGTCCCGTAGAGAAACCGCGAAATGGGATACTAGTGGACGTTTAGGCCATGTCCGAGTCCTGGATCCCATCACTCGTTTGATGACGTTCGATGACCGCCCTGCTTTCGTCTGAAGGCATGTCGTGGCGCGAACAGTTATGCGCAATCTAAACAAAGCTCGAACGGAGGGAAGAACGAAGATTTTAGTTAGCACCAGTCTCATTCTACCATACCGGCCGCGCGTTGAGCTGCACTTACCACCTCCCGGAACGACCAGCCTTCGTCATGTCCGGACACAAAGTGCTTGATCGCCTCCCGCCAGCAACCCAGTCCAACCCAGCGGAATTCTCATTTATTCTTCCTCCATTCTAAGTGTAGCGTATTTCCTTGATATATGCCTTGATCTTTACTTGGTCGTATGTGCTTATTACTGGTTCTCTTGTTGTTCCTGTCGTTTGGGTTATAAACCTTTTGGAGGAGCTAACACAAGGCATGTTCTCTGCGGGGGTGGGGGGACGCGAAGGTTCGATTACAGGGGGAATGACCGAACGAGCGCGAGAGGGAATTAACTCTCAGGTAACTTTTGTTCTTTCACCGCCCCCTTAATATTGTTCCTATCGTTTAGCAGACAAGTTATTTAGCTGAGGCCTCTAGGTCGAGGTGACTTCTTCTACCTCTTACGCTCCAATGGCTAATTGAGCTCAGAGCACAGGCCAAAAGTACTTGTCATATCACTGACTTCTTTGCGTCTTGGGAGCCATGAGTGACGTGGGTTCAAGCCTCGAGATCGTATATGGAAATCGAAGAAGTGTGCCTCGAGGCGATTGGATCGATAGGCGCTCGCGGCATGGCGTCCATGGCACACAGCCACGGCGCAAGTGGTGCTCGTACAAAGGCATCTCTTTGAAACCCACCACCACCATACTCTATTGATCGCTCCACCACCTGCCCCGCGAAAGCCAACGCTACTTAGTTTGATCAGGAACATCCTATAATGAGTCACAACATCAAAGTGGATGAAGAAGCAAAGCGACCACAGCCGTCAATAAGCGCTCAGGACGTCACCATCGACGAGGTTGAAGACGCGATGGAGCGACTCAGAATCTGTCCAGTGAGCGGGTGTACTCCGTACCCATATGTTCTAGTCCCCAGGAGGCGAATCATCATTCATCGCTTTTAGAGGAAAGTACTCAAGTCATTAGGGCATCTCCGAATCGAAAAAACCCGGATCAAGCCGCTCGAAGGCAAAGACTCGAAAACAGGCGGGAATGCGGATGTTCAGCCCGCCATACTCGCTCCAGAGGGGTCCATGAGTCTTCCACAGCCGGACGACGCGGAGTACGTTGCAGTCAAAAAGCTCCGGTTCGACACCGACACCAAAGACGATCAGGTTATTGCGGTGAGTCATCGCAAGTTTTACGGCGGCAGCCTTGAGAAATGCTAATCTAAATAACCTTTCGCTCAAGCCATTCGCTCATGAGATTAGCCTTCTGAACGACCTCACACACGAGAATGTGGTGAAGATTATTGGTTTCGTCGAAGACACCGAGGAGGGCATCGCTTGGATGGTCTTTTCCTGGGAGAAGAACGGTAACTTGCGGGAGTTCGTTCGGTCCGCTGACTGGGAACTCCCAGAACGCTTGTGTTTGGTGAGCACATCCCTTCCACCATGACCGGATCCCCTTCACTTACAGATCTCCAGATATACGACGTTGCGAAGGGACTAAGTTACCTCCATGGAAGGACCCCACCAATATGTCACGGTGATTTGAAATCAGTAAGCCAAATAAAAACTCTCCTTGGTTTGGGCTGAGCATCACGCGAGCACAGCTCAACATTCTTGTAAATTCCGACAACCGAGCAATTATTACGGACTTTGGCTCTGCCCGTGCTGTGGATTCCTCGTCCGAAGTAGCAGTTGCAGGTGTTAATTTTGCCCCCGCAACGAACTCCCAAGATCGAATCATGACTAGAGCGTCCACGACGGAGCAATTGAAAGCGGAGATATCTGCGTCCGGAGATTTCATCACCATGACGGGCCCTACGTGGACGATTCGGTGGGCGGCTCCGGAGCTGCTGGAAGGAAAGTTACCTGGTTTAGCAAGCGACGTCTGGGCATTCGGTTGGATCTGTTGGGAGGTATGTCGATATGAATTGCAGAAATATCTAGGCGACATCTCAAACTGTTTCCGGGTCGATCCAGGCAGTCACTGGGAACTTTCCATTTCATGAGGAGAACGATGTCTCAATTGTTCTGCGCATCACAAAAGGCGACCTTCCCGCTATCGGAGATGATGCTCAACTCAAGGAAATCCGGGCACTCTGTTCCCTGATGGGGGAATGTTGGAGACTGGACGCAAATGAGCGGCCAACAGCCGTTAGATGCGAACAGGTTATCTCATTCATGGTAGGGAGTCTTTATCATTGTAATGCACATGTACCGACGTGGAATCCCCGCAGAATCAAGCAGTACCCTCAAACATCGGGAGAAACAACTTGACCACAACGCGGTCCAGCCGTCTTCTGTATGCTCTTGGCAAGATTCAAATAATGAATGGCAGGATGCCGAAAGCTCTAGAGTACTTTCAGGAATCATTGCAGGTGGCCAACAAAGTTGGAGATGAATTGGACCAGGCTACGGCATCGAGAGCAATGGGAGAAGTATACTTTCTGCGACACGAGTATTCGAAAGCCGAGGATTCGTACATCCAAGGCCGCGAGATCTACTCTCAAATCAAAAGTCAGTCCGGCTTTGCGCAATCAGTCAAAGGTCTGGGAGACGTATACCGCATGCGACACGAGTATTCAAAAGCCGAGGATTTGTACATCCAAGCCCGCGACATCTACTCTCAAATCGGGGATCAGCTCGGCTTTGCACAATCGGTCCAGGGTCTGGGAGACGTATACCACATGCGACACGAGTATTCGAAAGCCGAGGATTCGTACATCCAAGCCCGCGACATCTACTCTCAAATCGGGGATCAGCTCGGCTTTGCGCAATCGGTCAAGGGTCTGGGAGACGTATACCGCATGCGACACGAGTATTCGAAAGCCGAGGATTCGTACATCCAAGCCCGCGACATCTACTCTCAAATCGGGGATCAGCTCGGCTTTGCGCAATCGGTCATGGGTCTGGGAGACGTATACCGCATGCGAAACGAGTATTCGAAAGCCGAGGATTCGTACATCCAAGCCCGCAATATCTACTCTCAAATCGGGGATCAGCTCGGCTTTGCCCAATCGGTCCAGGGTCTGGGAGACGTATACCGCATGCGACACGAGTATTCGAAAGCCGAGGATTCGTACATCCAAGCCCGCGACATCTACTCTCAAACCGGGAGTCAGCTCGGCTTTACGCAATCGGTCAAGAGTCTGGGAGAGGTATACCGCATGCGACACGAGTATTCGAAAGCCGAGGATTCATACATCCAAGCCCGCGACATCTACTCTCAAATCGGGGATCAGCTCGGCTTTGCGCAATCGGTCATGGGTCTGGGAGACGTATACCGCATGCGAAACGAGTATTCGAAAGCCGAGGATTCGTACATCCAAGCCCGCAATATCTACTCTCAAATCGGGGATCAGCTCGGCTTT